>CM041783.1:14250250-14539457 GCA_023374045.1 Limonium bicolor | reverse complement strand
AGTGATCTGTGATAGCAGTATGCTTCTGAAGAAACCTTGTTTCTGGACTACAATAGTATACAGAATTTGCATCATTGGTTAAGAGAACATGATATTTCCTCAATATTGGAGTGCTCAGCATCAATTCCTTTTTTCTCCCTATGTGTATGCTTATTTAGCTTGTGTATTGCATTCATGCCTTAACTCATCTTAATCGCATGTCACTGTGGTTGCAGTCATCTATAAATAGTTCAGGGTCAAATCTTCCCGATAGTTCTGGGCGTTCTTTTCCTGCATCTTTCTCTGCTCAATCTGGTGCGGCCTCCCCTGTTTATCATCATAGTGGTGAGTGTGACTGTCTAAGATTGAGTTTTTTGGGGTGTTCATCCTCTGCCTTAATCGATTCTATATCAATTTGTATGCAGGCTCAGTGCAAGGGCTTCATAACATGCATGGAAGCTATAACATCCCTAATATGTCTGGAGCATTGGCCTCTAGAAATTCATCAATGAACAATATGCCTTCTGGTGGGGTTCAACAACCTAGTGGGAGCCTTGGAAGTGGGAGATTTGGGTCAAACAATCTTCCCGTTGCACTCTCACAGGTATGTTGTTGTTCATCTAAATGATATCCTGCTATGCTTGGGTATGGGAGTGGATCAGTGGATGGATTTTGAAGTGGTAAATAAGTTTATGGTTTCTTTTTAAAATCTTTTTCACCTGTGTTCCTCTTGGCAGATATCTCATGGTAGCTCTCATGGACATTCAGGAGTTACGAATAGAGGAGGTATGAGTGTTGTAGGAACTCCTGGATATAATAGTAACTCAATTGGTGTTGGTGGATCTATTCCTGGAATTCTTCCAACCTCTGCTGCAATTGGTAATCGTGGTGCTGTTCCAGGCCTTGGGGTGTCTCCCATATTGGGTAATGCAGGTCCTCGGATTACAAGCTCCATGGGAAGCATGGTTGGAAGTGGAAATATTGGGAGGAATCTTAGTTCTGGAGGAGGACTATCTGTCCCTGGTCTCACCTCTCGCTTGAATTTGTCAGCTAATAGCGGGTCTGGAAGTTTAGGTGTGCAAGCGCAAAGTAGATTGATGAGCAGTATGCTTCAACAAGGTATATAGCCTCTTTGTGTGTAATTTGGCTCCACGTGTAGGACAGTTGGGCATGTCATACCTTTGAATCATATTGGTAGCTTAAAGGTGTATGTTCCCTGGACATAGTGGTATATCCAGCCTCTGGATTTGAAAATTTTCTATTAATATTTTCATAAAATTAATGAGCAAGAATCTAATTCTACTTGTCACAAGGTTAATTTCAGTATTTATTGTATATGATTGATATTTATTTATTCACATGCGCAATTGTTCCATTATGCAATCAGTAAGGGATTACTGTTTAGATCTAAGAATATGCAGTCTCTAAATTAGTACTTTATGTTGTCATGCTTGGTAGTTTATGAACTGCGGTCAGAATTCGGAGCAGAATTATTCACTATTCATTTGCAGGAAATCCGCAGGTAGTATCTATGCTTGGAAACTCCTATCCATCTGCTGTTGGTCCATTATCTCAGAACCATGTGCAAGCAGTAAATAATCCAGGCTCGATGGGAGTGCTGAATGATGTTAATACGAATGAAAGTTCCCCTTTTGATATCAATGACTTTCCTCAGCTGACAAGTCGGCCTAATTCTGCAGGAGGGCCTCAAGGACAATTGGGTATGAAGAACTTAGTCTTTCTTACTATACCCTTACTTAAAGCTTGGTGCTATAGTTGGGATGACAGCTAACACATATTTGTAGGTACTCTGAGGAAACAAGGACTTGGAGTCAGTCCTATTGTTCAACAGAACCAAGAATTTAGTATCCAGAACGAAGATTTTCCAGCATTACCCGGATTTAAAGGTGAATTTTTATTCGTCACAGCATCTATCTTTCTGTCCTTTTCCATATCTGGTCTTCTTCTTTAAGCTGTGGTTGCATTGAGGCAGCTAAACTTTGTGTTACTTGTCAGTGCCTGACTGTTGATGAGCTAGGATTGTCTATGGTCACTACTATGTTGGGCTATATTATGTTCGTTGGTGATCATGAGACTTGAATTTTGTCTTGTTATACTTTATGACCTTGGTTTTAAAAATGTGCCTCATCCAAGGCCGTAACCTCAGTGCCTTAGATGTGGTTCAGTGCACCTTTTTCTAAGTGTCTCTAGGGTGCAGTTTAGATTTTGATTGGACTTTTTTATAACTTCCTTAAGACCTAAAAGAACCTGAACTTTCCCGCATTTGATGCTTTTATCTGATCTGTTAGAGGGATACCTGTGTTGACATTACTTTGTTCCCTCTCACTCAGTGGTACAGTAATGTTACTTGGAACTTACTCACTGATCCGGATTTTATGAATTGGTGAAATTTTGTCATTAATCAAGTGTCAACTTTTGTCTTCTCTGGCATTTCTAGTCTGTCTGAACATGCTTTTTGATCGGTTTTGAGCCATCTCTGGCATTTCTAGGCTGTATTCTTCAGTCAGATAATTTTTCAATACAGCCTAGGTGCTCGTTCTCCATTTTCCTTTTTCATTTATGCATCTGATAATGGCCAGATGTTAAGCAGGTGGAAGTGCTGATTATGGTATGGATATTCATCAAAAAGAGCAACTTCATGATAACATGTCAATGATGCAGTCTCAACACTTTTCTGTATGTATCCTCTCTTCTTCTTGAAACAGGTTCTCTTTGCTATGTTAGCTGTTCTGTGAATGATGTTTCTTAAGAGTAGATATAACAATGAAATTAACTGTTCATTAGTCATGCAAGTATATTATCTTTGGCTTCTTCAGCTGGACTTTCTTTTTGGGATTTAGGGAGCATGCAAAATGATGGGAGTAGATCTTTTATACTTCAAGAATAAACATTACTAAATTCTCCCTTGACAATGACCCACACCTTGGTAGACCTGACCTGCCTTCTTAATCCAACATGACTTGACACAGATAAAGGGGGTTGTTGGTCAGGGATCTTCAACTCATCTTGACCCATGATTATGATTATGGTCATTAAGAAACTCTCTCCAACTAGTTGAAGAATTATTTGTCAACTTAAATTCAACCTGTTGGACTTCAAGTATTATCTATGGTTAAATGGTTTGACATCACTTACTGAATTTTTTAATGAATGCTAGTCTTTAAACAGCTTTGTACTAGTCAGATAATCAAGTGTTTTGTATTTCGAGCTGAACATTATTGATCTTGAGTATTACTTGAGTATAATTGGGATGCCATAACTTCATAAGATCAGTAAGTGAGTCTGGCTTTGGTTGACCAGTCTTTGATTTGTTGTCTTCTCAGCATGAATCAATAAATTGAAACTGTTATGTATAAGATAAATTGGCTTATGTTATGCACATTGATGTTTCACCTTTGGTTTTTAGATGATTAGTGTGGTCACCATTCTGTAAGTAAATATGTTGACTATAGTGTGCTGCATTGTGTTTCCTTGTTTTTCTTTCATTTTAAGTCTGGGTGAAGTAGGAAGGATGAGGGGTGTGGGCATGTGCTTACAGAGGCTTGTTCTATGCAGATGGGAAGGTCTTCTGGATTCAATTTAGGCGGCCCATACTCATCAAATCGGCAGCAGCAGCAACATATGCCATCTGTCAGCTCTGGTGGCGTCTCCTTTTCCGCAGTAAACAACCAAGAACTTGCACATATGCATGGGTCGGATATGTTCCCCTCACATTCTATGTATCATTTGCAGGTATAGTATTCCATAAATTTTGAGTTAACTTGTGGTCGTAAGTTCTAATTCCCATGATGTGAAGAGATTTTTCATGCATGAGCATCATTGGGTAACACTGCTGTTACCTGCTGGCGATGCTTGTGTGGCAGAATACATTGTGAATTAAGTCTTTATCTCTAGTTCCCAAGAGTGGGTGGAGAGCATTTTGTAAAGATTTATCATGCCAGTCAAGCCATTTACATCAATATTTGATAATATTTATTCCTCCAAGGTGTGATATAAGCACTGGATTTCTAGAACTTTCCAAGGGCCCAAGTTACCTTTGGCTTGGTAATTTTTATATTAAGTACTAACATTATACTTTTTAAAGTAGTAAAGTCAAGGAACTGGCTAAGACTAGAGTGTTTACTGTTTTTTATGACTTTGAAAATACTTTATTTTCCCTCCTAATTGAACAATTTGCTGCCTACTCATCAGTTTTATGCAACTAATAGGTCAGTTTGACCTTTTTCTGAATGTGGTTGGCCTCGAATAGTCTGGAACTGAGTGGTCTGGTCCAAATACATGCTGGTTCGTTGATCAGTTTTTTCTTTTGCTTAAAGCTTTGACCAACTACTGTGGCTGGGGTTTGAATTGCTAGGACCAGTCGAGTGTAGATCCTGTTTTCAGGTCTTAAACACCTGTTTCTTTCAGGGTTAAATGACATCTCTCCCATGTCTGGAGCTTTTTTCTTCCACTATACGTAATGACTAACTTTGTCTTTAATATCACCTCTTATCTTTGTAAATTCATTTCCATCATGTAATGGTTCTCTGGTTTATAGGTTCATTGCTGTATTATATAATCTCTTTCGGTGATCACATTCTTTGATAATTTCTGAGTGGGTATGTTGAATGTTGATCTCATTAAGCTAATTTGGATGGAAACTTGAAAGTTTTTGATGCTTCTTAAGTGGCCATTAATAGTTTTTCGTGGCGTGTACCTTGTCATTCAAGATATAAACTTGGGCGTTGTGGGAACACAAAAGAATGTGGCTCATGAAGTGTGTTAACACTTGACAATGTACTTTATCTTTAGTCGTCATATTTTCTTACAGAGTGGAGGTGGAACTCCTGGAATGGGCCTAAGGCAAATGAACTCATCAAACAATTACGACCAGCTCATGCAACAATATCAACAGCAGCAGAGCCAGCCACATTTCCGGCTCCAACAAATGTCTCCTGTTAACCCTTCCTTTAGGGACCAAGGTGTGAACAAGACCATGCCGAGCAATGCGTCACAGGTTCCTGCCCCTGATCCATTTGGGTTGCTTGGGCTGCTGAGTGTGATTAGGATGAGTGATCCTGATTTGACCTCCCTTGCCCTTGGGATCGATCTTACTACTCTTGGGTTGAATCTGAGTTCTTCAGAAGATCTTTACAAAAGTTTTGGCTCTCCCTGGACTGAGGAGTCGGTGAAGGGTGATCCTGAATTCGTTGTACCTCAATGCTTCTATTCAAGACCACCATCTCCACTTCATGTGAGAAAGTTCACTCTTACTCTGTATATATTTGTTTTTTTTGGTTGGGAAGAGCTTTTTTAAGTATTATTTGTTTACCCTGAATGGTTATTTGTTTCTTCTATTGCTCTATTTCTAGCCTGCTCTTTTCCGGAAGTTTAAACGTAGAACTTTGTTCTACATCTTCTACAGGTTAGTTCTTGAGGCCGGGGACAACCTATATGGTGTGTGGTTTATGAGATTGGTTTCTGAAAGGCTATTCTTGTGTTTTTGCAGCATGCCAAAAGATGAGGCTCAGCTGTATGCGGCGGATGAACTGTATGTTCTTGAATTCGCCCCAAGTCTCGTCTCTTTCCTGCTTTATTTTCAGAATGGGATTGCTGTTGAGTGCCCATTGATTTATGTCTTTATTTGTCCAGCATGAGAAGAGGGTGGCTGTATCATAGAGAAGCGAGGATGTGGTTCAAAAGAGCACAGAATGTGGATCTTCTTGCTACGCATCCGACCTACGAGAGAGGTTCTTACAAGTGCTTTGACCCTAACACATGGCAGAAAGTAAACAGGGTAATTCGTGACCCCTTTTAACTTTACTTTCTTTCTATTATGCTTGATTATATCTTAGTCGGTGAATTTATTTTGTTTTCCCCTTGACAATGGCAGCCTAATTTTATTCTCCATTATGACTTGATTGAGAAGAAGCCTATATTGCACCAGCAGCAGCAACAACATTAGTTTCTCGTTCTCTCGGTTAAGAGTAGAATGTAAATCGTCCGTATTATGAATTTCCTAATCTTTGTTTAGAAACTTAGAACGAGCAGCGCTCAATACACTTTCCTGCCATTTAGGTCTCCCTATTAATGTTTTAGTGGATACTCCCATCTTGAATCCATATAGTTTTAAAAACAGGTGCTGTATTTACAAAAGATGAATCGTACAGCAATAAAATAAGGTATTTGTCTATATTGATTCTATTGTCATTTTTTAATAAAAAATTATTTAAAAAAGAGACGAAGCTAATTATTGTTGAAAATTGTATATGGTATCACTCAGCGTAATTTTACAGAGTAGTCGCAAAAAAACAATTTACGAGATGTCACTTGCAGAAAATTAATTTATAAGATGCAACTTCTCGAGTTTTATTGGTTTAAAAAATATGTTCTGAGTTATAAATTGTAAATGTTATATGGGTTTAAATGTAACTAGGGTTTTTTTGAGCAAAATATAATAGAGGAATAGAAAAGAATATTTCTGAGTTATAAAAAAAAGAATGATTACGGCAGAGCCATATTTGACCTAATTATGGTATTATTATATATTTCAGAGATAAGCATAAGATTGAAATCAGTAGCAGAGAATGAATTCTCTAATACTATAAGTATAAGATTGAAATTAGTAGCAGAATTCTCTATGATGCGCAGGTTGACGAACAATTAGGGAGTATATAAGGAAGTTGGTCACACTCCTGGCATGGTCGGAGGACATATTCTACGATCTGATTTTAGAAGAACATATTTCTTCCTTATTCGTTAGTTATCGTGGTTGGCTTCTTATTTTCTATCTTATTGATTTGTCGAGCAGAATAAAGCTAGTCAAAATGGGGAGCTTGGGGATGAGTATTACACCCTCATTGCCATCTTCAATGGTGTTCCGTTGGAAAATTGTTCTACTTAATTTAAAATGAATGTGAAACAGAGATTTGAAGAGATAGGGTTTGATGGGTTACAAAACGACAAAATCTGACCAAAAACGACTTTAACTCCCCGGATTTATTGGCGTTTGGATAAAGGCTCAAAACTGCATTAATGTGGAACTTATTATGCAGTTGAACCCACTTTTAGAATTAGATTAATCTACGCGATTTGCAAAAAAAACGAATTGCGTTAAACCAACGGCCCTAAGATCATTTATTCCGTTCCGGCCTGGGCTTCCTTTTTTCATCTCTTCGACATTACAAGTTTGTCAGAAAGTCCTTTTTTAAAATAAGAGCAATTATTGTCCGGGATGTGGCTCAGGCGGCTGAGCACCAGTTGCTCCGATGGGCCTTCTGCTGCTCTGAGTGGGAAAAAGTGGGACGCTATAGTTATCGGCGGCGGTCACAACGGCCTCACTGCTGCAGCCTACTTAGCACGTGCAGGCCGCTCCGTGGCGGTCCTCGAGCGACGTCACGTCCTTGGCGGCGCCGCCGTTACAGAAGAGATTATACGGGGATTCAAGTTCTCACGCTGCAGTTACCTTCAGAGCCTCCTCCGCCCTTGTGTAATTAAGTAGGTCTTCTTCCCTCCATCATCTCACTCTCCTTACTTCCACCTCCTTGTTTATTCCCCCATTCTTTGCTGCTTCATATGCTGTCGGTTTGTGTTTTCTTTAAAAGGGAGTAGGGAAGACCGCTGCTGTTTTTCAAGGTAAGCAATTAGGTTGAATACTGAATTAGGCCGTGTTATTCTCTAGCATTGTTATGAGCTACCATTCGTTTGAGAAACTCAAATTTTGTAATGTGCTTGTATTTGTAATGTTTTTTTTGCCGGCTTCCTATCGGGTCTGGGATTATTACGATTTTACTTCACTAGTTTAGGCCTAAACTCTGGCCTCTGCCATGGCGATTGAATGCCTAATTTGAACAAGGTCCTTTGGGCTCTTGGTTGCACTTCCACAGCACAATTTAGTTCCTTTTTCATGCACCTGATTTAAGCTCCAGCTGATCGTTTGGTCGTTCGTAGGGAGCTGGAATTACAGAGGCATGGAATGAAGCTGCTTAGGAGGAATCCTTCCTCGTTCACTCCATGTTTGGACGGGCGATCTCTTCTCCTTGGGATGGATAAGGATCTGAATCATTCAGAGATTTCCAAATTTTCCAAGCGTGATGCTGATTCTTATCCCAGGTACGCTGTTGTTTTGGCAGGCCTGTTATTCACTACTCGCGATGTTGTATTAAAAGGGTTGCATGAAGTAGGAATTTATCGAAGTATCCCATTCAATCTGCTCTTCTTAAACCTTGACTGGAGTGTACAAGGTTAAAGTCGTTCAGTGTAAGATCACTATCGTAAAAAAGATTGATTCTAGAGCTTATGCTACTTGAGCTGCTACACTAACGCTGAGCTGTTGTTAGTCTGAGTGTATATGCACTTCCAGAAAAAGATCTTCATTCAGCTTGCCATGAATGGGCAAATGATTCCAGATTGTCAGTTTTGTCAGCAGATTTGAAGATGCTACCATATGTTCTCTCTTGCAGATATGAGACTCAGCTCGAGAGCTTCTGTAAGTTCTTGGAACCAATTCTTGATTTACCTCCTCCTGAAAATCTAGAAGGCTCGCTATCTTTTATGGACCGAACCAAAAACAACCTAGAAAAGTCAGTTTTCTGGGCTGATTGTCTTCGTCGAGCTGCAGTACTGGGCCAAAAGGATATGGTGTAAGATTACTTGACCCCAATCATGTGAAAGCTCATACACTCTTTTGTTTTTTGTCCCTAGATTCTCTCCACCTTAGTTATGCCTTCTTTGCCTACATGTGTTGGTGAAAGATGGTGACCTGAAAGTGCTTCCTGTGTCAGGAACTTCATTGATCTTCTTGTCTCCCCTGCATCGAAGGTCTTAAATAGTTGGTTTGAGGTACAATCTTTTTTATCTTTATGTTCTTTTATTTGTTGTTAAGCTTGCTAGTGCTTTCTTGTTTTCATCATTTGTGATGTCAAACCACCTCAACAATGTTTCGTATTAATTGGGTTTTGACGAAACAAGAGCTGTTTGTTCTTAAAGAATATTATTTTAATAGGGGATGGGAAGCACTTTTGCAAAAGAAGTTTTTAGACCCATTATCTATCCTTCTAGATATCTTAACACTCAATGAAAAAGACCTGAATAAAATTGAGTACATTATGCTATCTTTGTTCCTTTTCAGAATTCATTTCTACCTGCACTTGAAATTTGTTAGATAACTGATTGTCTTACCTTTATTCCTGCAGTCTGATGTTCTGAAAGCAACCTTGGCAACAGATGCTGTTATTGGTTCTACTGTAAGAATCATCATTGTTGCTTGTAGCCACATTAAGTTCTGAAATGTTTATGCCTTCATTGTATATTTCAGTGAAACATGGGCTTCTCACTTTCCATTATATTGCTTGACCTTATGTGCTAATCTTCTTCCATGTCGTGGTATATTTTATCTCCCTTAGTAATAATGTGGTAGATTAATTTTGCTGCATCTTATGGTAAATACCTATAAACACTGCAGGCAAGTGTCCAGACACCAGGAAGTGGTTATGTTTTGCTGCATCATGTCATGGGAGAAACCAATGGGGAACGTGGCATATGGTCGTAAGTACTTTATGTTACTAACACAATATTTCCTACTATTTTCTTCTGTTTGGGGATCCTCATTTGTGAATGAAAGAAATGTTTCTCTTGGAAGTCATTTCACACTTTCCATTATGGTTTGCGTTGGTCATAGCACCTGACTAATGCTTCTAAGAAGCATGGTATCCTTTAAATGAGTTATCTGATAGCACCTATATTTTCTAGGTATGTAGAAGGTGGCATGGGTGCTGTATCCATGGCTATCAGCAATGCTGCAAAAGAAGCTGGGGCTCATATAATGACTAATGCTGAAGTAAGTTCCTATTGTGTGGTACGCTGCTTCTTTGGCTGAAAGCCTTTACTCAATAAATTTGAACTAGGGGAAGTAGTTTTGCGGGCTTTGTAGATTCTATCGTGAAAAGTTTTATTTATACTGCCCCTTTATCTATAGGTCTTTATGAGCCATTAGCTTTATAACATGGCATATCAAATTATATTGTCCTTTCTACTAAATTTTAAAGAGATGTCTCTCTGTTGTTCCCTCTCAGATGCTTGTCGTGTCATTTGAAATTCAAGTTTTGTTACGCCTAACTATTGAATACTTATAATCAGCTAATAGTGAAAGCTCAAGGTTGAACAAAGAGCCTTCTAACTTTTTTTTTGATCTTTTCTATACGTATTGGAACATGTTATAACTTACAAACACTAAGCTGTCATGAATTTGTAACATAAAAATTGGATAAGTTTGGTCACATAAGTCTCAACCCTGAAAGAAATGGCTTGCTGATTTTGCCATATTTCACATTAGTCTGTCACTTTGAGAAGCAAAAGTGAACAAAGTGAAGTTAGAAAAAGATACTCCTTATTGATGTGTGTTTATCAAGGAGAATTACAACCTTATTTATAGGGAAATGTGGCTTAAAGAATAAGCTAACTAGTCTAATTTACAAGTATATCCTTCATTAGTATGTACAAGAAAAATGATAAAAGAATAAGGCTTTAGGCCCATTACATAGTTAAGTAGGTTTAATAACACCCCTCTAGTTGGGTTTATAGATATCTTGCGTTCCCAACATGCAGATAAGTCTATGGAACCTAGAACTATGTGGAGGTTTTGTGAAGACGTCATCAACTTGGTCTTCAGACGGAATGTAGTTAGATTAACTATCATCCTCCCTCCTCCTTTTCTTTGATGAAGAAGTGATCAATCTCATGTGCTTGGTCTTGTCATGTTGAACTGAGATTGTAGCTATGCTAATTGTAGATTGTTGTCACATATTAACTTCATAAGTCTTGCCCATTGATTCGCAAATCAGTGAGAATGATACAAACCCATAAGAGTTCGCATAGACCATGGACACGTGCTCTCAATTTTGATTCAGCAGATGACCTAGCAACCACGTTCTCTTCTTGCTCCTCCATGTCACTAATTACCGCCTAGAAAGACACAGTATGTCGTAGTGGATTGCCGATCACAGGGAACCACCTAGTCAACCTTAGTGAAACATTGGACTATCAATGGGTTTCTCCTTTTTACAAAGTATCCTTGTCCTGGTGCTCCTTTTAGATAGTGCAAAACCCTATATGCGGCCTCAAGATGAGTTTTCCTAGGGTCGTGACTCGTGCATACACTGACTAAGAACACTCACAACATAACAATGTCAGGTCGAGTATGAGAGAGGTATATCAGTTCCCTCGGAGACGTTGAATTACATTCCTGCATCATTTTGGGTTCATCTTGAGCATCTCCTAGCTTATGATTGGGATCCAGGGTGAAGTAGATGGCCTGCATCCACTTTTGCCGGTCTCGTTTAGCAAATCTGTTATATATTTTTGTTGGTTGATAAAGATACCTTGGGGATGACCGAGCAACTTCAATTCCAAGGAAGTATATAAGAGCCCAGAGATTTCATTTCAAACTTTGACTTGAGTTGTTTCTCAAGCCTTCTCTTTCTAACGATCACTTCTGTGACAATAATATCATCAACATAAACCCAACAGGATAGTGACCCCCCGGGGCGGAAGTGCTTGATAACGAGAGTATGATCGCCCTGACTTCGTTGGTTTTCAACAGAGCAAACCACGCTTGTGAAGTGTTCAAACCATGCTCTCACAGATTGTTTGAGACCATACAAGCCTTTTTTTTTGATAATTATGGTAGTGGTAGGTTTTGAACCCAACGTCCTCGTTGTAAGTCTAACATTCAAGTCCCATATATCTCCTCAGTAGTGCGGATAGTCCTCCATGAGACGGTCTCGAGTTGGCTTTAGTACTATTTGTAACATTCATATGAGCAACTGTCCAACAACCTAGCTCTCAAGCCATTCAGAATTGAAAACTATAATTTTAAGCCTTTTTGTTCCCACTTGAGCCTAAAAATGAAAGGTTTTATTATTGTAGTCAACTCATATGCATCATTAAAACTACTCACATCACTATTCATATCCGATGTGGGATGGAGTATTAATACATCCCATTTAAAGATCACGTTGTCCTCGTCGCAAGCCTAACATCCAAGTCTGATAGATCTCCTCAGTAGCTGCTTGGTAGTCCACTCCCGACCCAGTCCCTTTGGCTCTAATACCATTTGTAACATTCTATATAGGTATTTGTCCAATAACCTAGCTTTCAAGCCATTTGATCTTGAAACTAGCCTCTTTAAACTGTTTGTCTTTACCTGGACTTAAAAGTGAAATATTGTTATTATAGTCAACCCATATGTAAATTTGTAAACTAGTCACTTTACTACTCATTCTGATGAGGGATGAGGGTGTCACAACGACAACTATTTAAACCCATTAAAAATATTGGATTTTTTTTTGTTGATGGTCAATTTTCATTCAGGTTTCTCAGCTGTTGGTCGGAGATTCAGGCACAGTTAATGGGGTACATTATTTATCAGACTTTAGAATAGTATTGTCTTCATAGTGGATGGCAGCATCATCAACTAATGCGAGTGGGCTTGTAATCTTTCTAGGTGCTGCTGGCAGATGGAACCTGTGTTCATTCATCTATTGTACTATCAAATGCAACCGCTCACAAAACTTTTTTGGTACTATGCATCTTCAAGTTGTATGTATATATATGGATTTCTACAAAGCTTTCTCTTTATGGCTTTCATTTCCTTTTCTTCTTTTCTTACTACAGGAATTAGTGCCTGAGAATGTCTTAGATGATGACTTCATCCAGGGCATAATATTGATTATAGCTCTGTAAGCCATTATGTGAAGATCTGTTTTGCTCACTGAATAAACTTGTTTTTGTCAGACTGAATGAAATAGTTTTTAAAATGAGCAGGCGACCAACAAAAGTAAATCTAGCTGTTGATAGATTGCCCGAGTTTTTTGGTTGCAAGAGCAAGCTCTTCGAAAAAGATGTTGGCCCGCAACACATGGGAACCATTCATATAGGCGCTGAAAGGTATGCAGCTATCATCTTTTCAGTACGAACTGATTGCTCATTGCATTTCCCATTACCTTACTTTTATCAACAGTGGGAAGTGTCAAATGCTCTCTGATCTGAACTCTGGTCGCAAAAGTACTATCCAGCATCGTGTAGTTCTTTCTTGCTTGATGTAATTATCAACCAGCCTTTTGTAATATTAAATGCTCAACCTTTGCATGAGTAATTTCTGCCCATCGTAACCAAGCGACCCAGCAGCGAAGATAGTTTTCCAAACAGCGGTTGACTACCTCTGTTGGCCCATCAGACTGTGGGTGGTATGCTAAGCTCATGCAAAGTTTAGTGCCTGCTTGCTTAAACAGCTCACGCCAGAAATTACTCATGAAAATTGGGTCTCGATCAGATACTATAGTGCGTGGAAACCCATGAAGGCGGACTTTTTCTTTGACAAATGAGTTGGCTACATCAGTGGCTGTGTAAGGGTGACGTAGAGTGACAAAATGAGCATACTTTGTCAGGCGGTCCACTGCCACCATGACAATGTCGATGCCGTTGACTCGGGGAAGGCCATTGATGAAATCCATAGACAAGTCTTCCCATATACGCTAGGGTAATGATAATGGCTGAAGTAATCCTCTCGGAGAGAGGGCGGAGTACTTAACCTGCTAGCAGATGTTGCAGTAGGCCACAAAGTTTTTAATCTGCTGCTGCTTCATTCCTTCCCAATAAAATGAACTTGCCAGTCTCTTGAATGTTCTCAAAAACCCAGAGTGACCGCCAGTGAGGGATGTGTGATACTCTTCCAGCAAAACAGGAATTAAACTGGAAGTTTTTGGCAAAGCCAGACTGTCCTTAAAATATAGTACCCTATTCACAAGTCAGAACCCAGGATGACTCATGGGCATCTACTGCAAGGTCCTGGGTCAGCTTTTGCTACCTTGTATCCTCCAGAATTTCCTTCTCCAGTGTACCCACCCATCATGGATACCACTGACAGAGGTGCATAAAAGCTGCTTCCTCTACACGGGATAATGCATCTGCTGCTTTATTATCACGTCCAGGATTATAGTGGATTTCGAAGTCGAATAAGGCTGTTGTTAGACCTACTTAACTATGTAATGGGCCTTGGCCTTATTCTTTTATCCTTTAACCTGTACATACTTAATAAGGGTATACTTGTAAATTAGGCTAGTTAGCTTATTCTTTAAGCCACCTTTCCTTATAAATAAGGTTGTAATTCTTCTTGTTAACACACATCAATAAGAAGTATCTTCTAACTACATGGTATCAAGAGCCAATTTTTTTTTCAAAACACGAGCCTCCTTTCTCAAACCCTAACCCTAGTCTCCTACTCTCTAGACTTAAACCCTAACTAGTGCCGGACTGACGTGCCGCTAATGACGCCACTGACGTGCCGCTGATGACGCCGGACTGACGCCGCTGACGACGCCGGACTGAGCGCCGCTGACGACGCCGGACTGACGCGCGCTGAGACGCCGGACTGACGCGCCTGACGACGCGGACTGACGCGCGCTGACGAGCCGGACTGACGCACTCTGACGACTCGGACTGACGCCGCTGACGATGCCGGACTGACGCGCCGCTGACGATGCCGGACTGATGCGCCGCTGATGACGGTGGACTGACGATGTCAGACTGACGACCTCCTTTCCATTGAACTGCGTTCTCTTCCTCCTCGCTAGTCGACTGTCCACTTGCGCAGCGTAACTGACGTTGCCCTTCTTCGACTGCACCATCCTCAGCCATCTGTGTGCAAGGTGTTCTAACGGGTGTGATCTTTTGTCCGTCAATATCTATGCACCTTCAACTGGTCCAACACAATTTATTCAAACTGGTGCTGTTAGGGCTACCCTAAATTGGTTCTGCCTCAACCAAGTTCTTCTAAGGGTTTATTATACCCATCTTTATCGTTGTGTGAGTCTCTCCACATCGGTTTCTTATCATGGCAAAAGATTCTTCTTCAGATTATGGTGTTACTAATACCTTCACCACTCCTATCACTCCTGCTGAGTTGAATAAATATCGCATGATGTTGCGATCTCTTGAGATGTCTACTAAATCTGGTCATAGCTCGCTTACAGCTCCTTATTCTCTTCATTCATCACACCAATCCTCTACTCTACAATGGATTCTGGATTCTGGAGCTACCACTCATATGACATCTGTTTCTTCTCTCCTTACCCACTATCGTCCTTGCTATACTCCTGAGACCATTACTACTGCAAATGGTGCGTCAACTACTGTGGCAGGACACGGGGATGTTGTCTTATCGGATAGCATTCAACTTAAGGAAACCTTGCATGTTCCGGGGCTTGCTATGAATCTTGCTTCCATACACAAACTCACTACTGACCTTGGCTGCTTTGCTGTTTTCTTTCCGTCTTATTGTATCTTGCAAGATCTATGCACGGGGAAGGTGATTGGAACTGCCAAGCAGCAGGATGGGTTGTACTACCTCAATATACCTGCGGTCCTCAGTGTTCCAAAAGCTCTTGTCACTACTTCAGATACCACCAACACTATTTGGCTTTACCATAGGCGTTTTGGTCACCCATCTTTTCATACCCTAAAGACAATGTTTCCCAAACTATTTACTAATATCGATGTTTCAGCTTTTCAGTGTGATGTGTGAACTTTCTAAACATTCTCGAACACAATTTGCTCCAAGTAATACAAGAAGCACCATTCCTTTTGCACTCATTCATAGTGATGTGTGGGGTCCTTCTTCTGTTGCTAATATCTCAGGGGCACGATGGTTCGTTACTTTTATTGATGATTGTACTCGGTTTATGTGGGTTTTCTTGATGAAACACAAAAGTGAGGTCAGTACTATAATTCCCATATTTTGTACCATGGTTCAAACACAGTTTTCCACCACCATAAAACGTTTCCGCACTGACAACGCTACAGATTACTTCAATCAGACCATCACTTCCTATTTTCACTCACAAGGTATCATTCATGAATCTTCTTGTCCTTACACTCCTCAACAAAATGGGTTAGCTGAGCGAAAGAACCGTCACCTTCTTGAAATGAGTAGAGCTCTTCTTTTTCAAACTCATATGCCTAAACAGTACTGGGGCGAAGCTACTAAGACCGCATGTCATCTGATCAACAAATTATCTACTCGGGTACTTCAGAATAAATCTCCTCTGGAATGTCTTCAGACATTTTTTCCACTACATAAAGTTTCTGCTGATCTCGACTTACGGGTGTTTGGGTGCACTGTCTTCACACATGTTCACACACCTCACAGAGGGAAGTTGGATCCTAGATCGACCAAATGTGTCTTTTTGGGTTATTCTCCTACTCAAAAAGGATACAAATGCTATGACCCCACTACAAGAAAGCATTATGTTACTGCTGATGCCACCTTTCATGAACAAACACCTTTCTACTCATCCTCATCTACCCCTGATCCTACACCTATTTCACATACCGAACCTCTCCAACAAAATCCAACTTATACCATTACTGTTCCCCCACCAGCCCCTCAGAAAATGCCACCACCTCCTCAACAAGATCAACCACCCTCGCCTGACACTACCCCCGAAGATCAGCCTTTGGCTCCTCCGATTGTGCGGGTATATTCGAGGGATCACCAATCCACACCGTGGCTGACACAGGACCAATTGTTCCCCTCAGATAATGATACTACTAATACTTCCTCTCCCCCTATTGCCCTGCGCAAAGGTGTTCGTCAATGCACAAAAATCTGTTTATCCTCTGGCTAATTTTGTGACATTTGACAACTTCTCACCATCTCATGCGCTGTTTGTCAAAAACCTTAATAATATTCAAATACCCAAAAATGTCTCTGAGGCATTGAACCACACTGAATGGCGCAAAGCAATGGAGGAAGAAATCAAGGCTCTGGAAAAGAATCAAACTTGGGTTATTGTTTCCAAACCTCCTGGCAAACGCATTGTTGACTGCAGGTGGATCTTCAACCTCAACTACAATGCAGATGGATCTCTTGAGCGGTACAAAGCCCGGCTTGTGGCTAAGGGTACACTCAAACTTATGGGATAGACTACCAAGAGACTTTTGCACCAGTTGCCAAACTCAACACTGTTCGTATTCTCTTATCTTTGGCTGCCCATTTTGATTGGCCACTTGCTCAGTTTGATGTTAAGAATGCGTTTCTACATGGGGAATTGCATGATGAGATATATATGCGAGTTCCTCCAGGTTTTAATGATGCATCCGACTCTACTAAGGTTTGCCGCCTTAAAAAGGCTTTGTATGGACTCAAACAGTCTCCAAGAGCATGGTTTGAGCGCTTCACAAGTGTGGCCTACTCTGCCGGATACCAGCAAAGTCAAGGCGATCATACTCTCTTTATCAAACACTCTCGCCCCGGGGGGGGGGTCACTATCCTGCTGGTATATGTTGATGATATTATTGTCACAGGCAGTGATCCGTTAGAAAGAGAACACTTGGAGAAACAACTCAAGTCGAAGTTTGAAATGAAATCTCTGGGCTCTCTTAAATACTTCCTTGGAATTGAAGTTGCTCGGTCATCCCAAGGTATATTTATCAGCCAACAAAATATATAACAGATTTGCTAAATGAGACCGGCAAAAGTGGATGCAGGCCAGCTACTTCACCCATGGATCCCAATCATAAGCTAGGAGATGCTCAAGATGAACCCAAAATTGATGCAGGAATGTATCAACGTCTCTGCGGGAAACTGATATACCTTTCTCATACTCGACCTGACATTGCGTATGCTGTAAGTGTTCTTAGTCAGTTTATGCACGACCCTAGGAAAACTCACCTTGAGGCCGCATATAGGGTTTTGCACTATCTAAAAGGAGCATCAGGTCAAGGATACTTTTTAAAAAGGGGAACCCATTGACAGTCCAATGTTTCACTGATGCTGACTATGGTGGTTCCCTTATTGATCGGCGATCCACTACTGGATACTGTGTGTTTCTAGGCGGTAATCTAGTGACATGGAGGAGCAAGAAGCAGAACGTGGTTGCTAGGTCATCTGCTGAATCGGAATTGAGAGCACTTGCTCATGGTCTATGCGAACTCTTATGGGTCCGTACCATTCTCACAAATTTACGAATCAAATGGACAGGCCCTATGGAGTTGAGATGTGACAACAAATCTGCAATAAGCATAGCTCACAATCCAGTTCAACATGATAAGACCAAGCACATTGAGATTGATCGGTTCTTCATCAATGAAAAGGTGGAGGGAGGTCTGATCAACCTAAACTACATTCCTTCTGAAGACCAAGTTGCTGATGTCTTCACAAAACCTCTACATAGTCCTAGGTTCCATAGACTTATCTCCAAGTTGGGAATGCAAGATATCTACAAACCCAACTTGAGGGGGGTGTTGTTAGACCTACTTAACTATGTAATGGGCCTTGGGCCTTATTCTTTTATCCTTTAACATGTACATACTTAATAAGGGTATACTTGTAAATAAGGCTAGTTAGCTTATTCTTTAAGCCACCTTTCCTTATAAATAAGGTTGTAATTCTTCTTGTTAACACACATCAATAAGAAGTATCTTCTAACTACAAAGGCCCACTTGCTCTTCTGTGAGTAATTGTTGCTCCCATAAGTGTTCGAGACTCCGCTTATCCGTTTGAATAATGAAGTGGTGTCCAAGTAGATAGTGCCGCTACTTGTTGACCGCAAAGACAACGGCCATAAGTTCCTTCTCATACGTGGACTTAAGCTGGGCTCTCGGGGTTCAAGGCTTGGTTGAGGTAGGCTATGGGTCTGTCTTCTTGCGTTAATACCGCGCCTAGGCCTCGACCAGAGGCATCTGTCTTGACTGTGATTACCTTTCTGTAATCAGGCATGGCCAAAATTGGGGTGGTAGATAGCCTAGTTTTGAGTTCCTCAAAGGCTGCTTGGGCCTTGGTATTCCACCCGAAGGAATCCTTGAGTAAAGCTGTTAACGGTGCTGCCACAAGTCTATATCCTTGCACAAATCGCCGGTAATAACCGGTAAGACCCAGAAAACCGCGGAGCGCTTTGATGGTCTTTGGCGGGGGCCAATTAACCATGCTTCTAATCTTTTCCGGGTCTGCAGCCACTCCCTGACCAGAGATTAAGTGGCCTAGATACTCAAGTTCAGTTTGCATAAACTGACATTTCCCCAGGTTCGCATAAAGCTTGTGCGTTTGCAACAAATCTAAAACTGCCCTCAGTTCATAATGCTCCTGCTGATTCCGACTATACACCAGAATATCGTCAAAGAAAACTAACACAAACTTTCTTAGTTAGGGCAGAAATACCTTATTCATCACTGATTGAAAGGTTGCTGGTGTGTTCCTCAACCCAAAGGGCATGGCAAGGAACTCATAGTGTCCCTCATGAATCTGAAATCCGGTCTTGGGCACATCGGTCTCACGGACCCTGATTTGGTGATATCCCGCCTTGAGATCCAGTTTAGAAAACACCTTTGCCCTGCTTAGTTCGTCTAGTAGCTCGTCCGTGACAGGGATGGGACATTTGTTCGGAATCGTGATCTCATTGAGAGCTCGATAATCTACGCAGAACCTCCACTCTCCGTTCTTCGTAACCAGCAAGACGGGACTAGAAAATGGGCTATTGCTGGGGTGATTCAGTCCCGCCTGTAGTAACTCCTTCACGATCCTTTCAATTTTGTTCTTCTGGTAATGTGGATATCAATATGGCCATATGTTCGGTGGTGCCGCTTCTGGCTTCAGTGGTATAGCATGGTCATTGAAACGAACAGGTGGAAGTCCCATGGAATCTGCGAACACTTCCTGGAACTCCCTAAGGATCTTGTGAAGACTGTAATCGTTTGGGCAAATGTCTGGTGGCGCGGACGAGAGTTGGTAGCTCTCAACCCATAGGCAGTCTTGCCCAGCGCGGGTGGCTCTCTCCATTGCCTTCCTCACCTCTTCACAACTTAAGTTTAGGTCCCCCCGTAAGAGCACCGTCTTCCCATTTTGTTCAAATCAGATTGAAAGCAGCCCTCAGTTGGTGTTGGTATCCCCAAGCGAAGCTAGCCACTCTAGACCTAATATTACGTCCACCCCTGCGAGAATGAAGGGTAGAAAATCTGGTTAAATAGGTTTCCTTGTATCAGCACATACACTCCTTTGCATATCCCACGACTTGGAACGCAAGTTCCGTCGCCGATGACCACCCCAAAAGCTGCCGTGTGATCTACCTTCAAGTTGAGTTCATTCATCACCGTCTTAGACAAGAAGTTATGTGTACCACCGCTGTCGACAAGGATCAAGACCTTTCTTCCTTCGATTTCTCCTTTCAAACGCATCGCCCGTCTAGAAGGGATTCCGCTCAAGGCGTGTTGTGAAAGTGACGCTTGGATAGTTTCATCTCGTGTTTTCCAGATTCTTGGTCGCCTCATCCTCAGGCCCATTCTCATTGCCTTCTTCCACTTGATTCAACAAGAGTTGCTGCCCAGTTGACTGACACTTGTAGCCTGGTTGCCACTTCTCCCCGCAGCGATAGCATAATCCCAACACGTGCTGTCGTTGCGATTCCGGGTCTGGGGGTTTTGACCCGGTTGAAACCGTCGATGACCCACCGGATGTTGGACTCGTCATGGTAGTCTTTCCCATCCCTGTTTGGGAGCCCAACCAGGGTGACCCATCCTTGGTATTATTCAGGCTAAATCGGTCATTGTGGGTGGTTCGGTTAGGCTTTGCTAAGATACTCACAGTTTTAACATTCGGCTGACTCCAAGTCTTGTTGTTGTCTACCCGATACTTCGAAACTCGTTCAATGGCCGCGTTCTTTTCTTCTATTCAGCGGCGATTTCCATCATATAGAGGAGGGATTTGGGTTTGAAGAGCATCGCCTTTGCCTTAAGGTTTGCCGATAGGCCTCTCATGAATATACTCGTGAGCATCTGCTCTGAAATTCCATCTTGCTTGGCTGACAGGAGCTCAAATTGCTGCCGAAACTCCCGAACTGATCCCTCTTGCTAGAGTGCCAGTAATTGGTCCACCTGGTCGCCAGATTGGGGTGCGCTGAACCGGAGGATGAGAGCTTCTTGAAATTCATCCCAACTGGGTAGACCCACGTGGGTTTCTAGCCAGGTATACCAGTGGAGCGTAGGACCTTCCATACAAACAAGCGCCACCGCCACCCGATCCTCGTCGGCGATTCCGCTAATGAGGAAGTATCGGTTGGCTTGATAAATCCAATCGCGGGTTGTCGCCACTGAAGGTGGGATCTCCATCTTCCTTACTCGAAATCCTCGATCGTCGCCTCCTCTTCTCCAAGGCCCACTGGACCCGCTCGATCCGTCTCCTTCCTAGCGTCGCACAAACTGCAGCATCGCTTGTAAGTCCTGCCTAATCTCATTCATGGATTCCTTCATTTCCCTTACTTCTTTTCTCATTTCTCCTACCTCCACCTTCAGAACCCCTTGCTCTTTCTCCAAATTTTCTACTCCCATCCTCGTGTTTACCATTCAGTGACCAGCTCTAATACCAGAATGATGAACGTCAGGAAAATGTAACACTGAATGATGCAAAGGTTTAATATTGTAGTTTGCTGAGTATTTTATTCATTATTTGATAATCTGAAATGAGATATACAGCCCTATATTTATAGGCACCTATGGAAGGGTCTAGATACGGAAGGGTCTAGAAATCCTAAGGGAAGAGACACTTAGGAAGTGTCTGTCTAGGAAACATAAATAACTGAACATGTGTAATTAATTACATGCTGGACAGACATGAGAACCTAATTAATTACAGAAATAATAAATGCACTATTTCCTAGACTAATGGTGCCTATTCAACACTCCCCCTCATGCTGGGTTTGTAAATGTCTTTCATGCCCAGCTTGAAGATAAGATTATGAAATCTGGGACTATGGAGAGGTTTAGTAAACACATCTGCAATCTGCTTTTCAGAGGGGATATAGCTTAGATCAATTAGGCCTCCTTCAATCTTCTCCTTGATAACGTGTCGGTCAATCTCAATGTGCTTGGTTCGATCATGCTGGACAGGATTGTGGGCTATGCTGATTGTAGACTTATTGTCACATCTCAACTCCATGGGACCTTTCCATTTGATTTGTAAATCTCATAGAATAATTCTGATCCAAAGGAGCTCACATAGACCATTTGCAAGAGCTCTCAGCTCAGATTCTGCTGAGGATTGAGCCACAACATTTTGTTTTTTGCTTCTCCGTGTTACTAGATTTCTTGCCAGGAACACATAGAACCCAGTGGTGGACCGTCGGTCAGTTAGAGAGCCACCATAATCAGCATCAGTGAATGCTTGAATTGTAAGCTGTTCTCCCTTTTTGAACAAAATCCCTTGGCCTGGAGTCCCCTTTAAGTAGTGTAGAACTCTATAGGCAGCTTGTAGATGTGGTTTCCTTGGGTCATGCATGAATTGACTTAGGACACTAACCGCGTAAGCAATGTCAGGTCTGGTATGGGAGAGATAAATAAGCTTGCCACAGAGACGTTGATACATAGCTGAGTCAACCTTGGGCTTTCATGGGCAATGTCAAGTTTTTGATTGGGATCCATTGGTGAAGCAACTGGTTTACAAGCACTCTTTCCTGTCTCTCTTAGCAAGTCTGTGATATACTTTTGTTGATTGATAAAGATGCCTTGAGATGAGCGAGCAACTTCAATCCCGAGGAAATATTTGAGAGAGCCAAGAGACTTCATCTCAAATTTTGATTTGAGCTGCTTTTCTAGAAATCGTTTCTCTACTGGATCATTACCGGTAACAATAATGTCATCAACATATACAAGGAGAATATTCACTCCCCCTGGGCCAGAGTGCTTGAAGAATAAAGTATGATCGCCCTGACTTTGACTATACCCAGCAGCGCGGACAACCTTGGTAAAGCGATCAAACCAATCTCGCGGGGACTGCTTGAGACCATATAAACCCTTTTTTAATCGACATACTTTGGAGGAGGTAGATGCTGATGTAGAATCGTCATTAAAGCCCGGGGGAATGCACATGTAAATCTCATCATGTAGATCACCATGGAGGAAGGCATTCTTGACATCAAATTGTGCTAGTGGCCAATCGAAGTAGGATGCCAAGGATAAGAGAATGCGGACAGTATTGAGTTTGGCAATAGGAGCAAAGGTTTCCTGATAGTCAATTCTGTATGTCTGAGTATACCCTTTAGCCACAAGGCGAGCTTTGTATCTCTCAAGTGAACCATCAGCATTGTATTTGACATTGAAGATCCATCTGCAACCAACAACATGCTTGCCAGGAGGTTTAGTCACAATATCCCAAGTATGATTCTGTTCAAGAGCTCGAATTTCCTCCTACATAGCATCCCTCCACTCTTTCTTGCTCAATGCTTCAGAAACAGAATTAGGTATCCGGATTTCATTAAGGCTTTGAACAAACAAGGCATGAGAAGGAGAAAAATTGTTAAAGACAAAAAATTAGTTTGAGGATAAAGAGGAGCTTTGGTACATTGACGTACACCTTTACGTAAAGCAATTGGTGGAGAGGACTCTTGAGGAAGAGAATCATTACCTGGGTTAGACGCTTGGTCCTGTGTCAGCCATGGAGTTGACGTGTGCTCTCTTGAATACACCCGTGTCACAGGAGGTGAAGGGGTCTGGTCATGGTTGGCTGATTCGGTTAAAGATAGAGTAGGATGATTGGTGGTGAATTTGGGGTTTGTAAGTTAGAAGAGGATGATTGTTGGTCAGATTGAGATGGTTGTTTCTGGTCATGGATGGCTGATTTAGTTGGAGATGGAGTAGGATGAGTTGGTGGTGAATTTGGGGTTTGTAAGTTAGGAGAGAATGATTGTTGGTCAGATTGAGATGGTTGTGAATCAAGTGCGAGTGGTGGTAAGTCTGACGATGATGGTTGTGAATTGAATGATGTTGGCAGCTTTGGGGAAGAGGGTGTAATGGTGTAGGTTGGGAGTGGTGGAGCAATATGAGGATCCTGAGAAGAAGATAAAGAAGTGGTAGAGTTAGGGTAAAGTGGGTCAGTTTCATGAAAGGTAACATCTACAGTTATGTAGCTCCTTTTTGTGGTGGGATTGTAGCACTTGTACCCTTTTTGGGTTGGGGAATAGCCCAAGAAGATGCATTTAATAGATTGTGTCCAATTTCCCCCTATGAGGAGCAGGAATATGAACAAAAACAGTACAACCAAACACCCGCATCAAGATCAGAAGAGATTTTTGTATGAGGGAAAAAGTGACGGAGGCACTCAAGTGGGGATTTATTTTGGAGAATGCGAGTGGGCAATTTGTTGATAAGATGACATGCTGTTAGTGTAGTTTCACCCCAATAGTGTTTAGGAGCATTTGATTGGAAGAGTAAAGCACGACTCATTTCAAGCAGATGCCGATTTTTTCTTTCAGCAATACCATTTTGTTGTGGAGTGTATGGGCAGGAGGATTCATGAATGATACCTTTGGAGAGAAAGAATGAGTTCACAGTTTGGTTAAAATAATCAGTAGCATTATCAGTGCGAAAGCGTTTTATAGTGGTGGAAAATTGGGTGTGAATCATGTTGCAGAATGTGGGAATAATTGAACTCACATCACTTTTGTTTTTCATGAGAAAGACCCACATAAAGCGAGTACAATCATCAATAAATGTAATAAACCACCGAGCTCCGGAAATATTAGCGGTTGGAGAAGGCCCCCAAACATCACTGTGAATGAGATCAAAGGGAGAACTACTCTTGGTATTACTTTGGGGAAAAGACACACGAGAGTGTTTAGCAAATTCACACACATCACATTGTAAATTTGAAATATCAATACCGCTAAAGAGGTGCGGGAACATGATTTTCAGCACATGAAAGGAAGGATGACCAAAGCGCTTATGATGAATCCATATAGTATTGGTATTAGTAGTGGTAGAAGAAAGGGCTTTGGGTGAGGAATTCAAGACAGCGGGTATATCATGGTAGTACAGTCCACCCCGTTGCTTAGCAGTTCCAATTATCCTCCCTGTGTGTAGATCCAACAAGATGCACCATGAAGGAAAGAAAATAGCAACACACTTAAGGTCAGTGGTTAGTTTGTGGATAGATGCAAGGTTCATGGCAAGTTTTGGAACATGTAGGGTATTTTTCAGATGTAGTTGGTCAGAAAATATGACATTTCCGTGTCCGGAAACATGTGTAGATGAGCCATCAGCAGTGGTGATGTTGCGATTTGTGGAACAAGGATGATAGTGTGTAAGTAAAGATGAGCAAGAATATGTGAGGTAGCACCTGAATCCAATATCCAATTGGAATGTGGAGTATGTCCTGAAGCATTAAGACAAAAATTTGTGGAGAGTTTATCTTGCAGGGCAAGACAGCTAGGACCAGAATCATTAGAGCTTCGATGAGACTGCAGTATTGCTCTGAGTTGTTGTATTTCTTCTTGAGATAATGATGACGGTGTAGCAGAGTTGCCATATGTAGAGGAGGCAAAATTCACACGTCCATAGTTTGAAGTAGGTTCCTTTGACATGATTTAATCCTTAGTGGAGAGACTCACACTGAAAAAAAGAGAGGCGGTGACACCGGAAGATAGAGTTGTGCAGGAGGATTGGAGATGCACCAAGGAGAGAAGTGATTTGAAAGCACCACAGGAGAAAAGAACACCAAAATAGTGCAGAGATGCCCAGAAAAAAAGGTGGTTTACTGCTGGAATCGTAACCAGAAATTGAAGAGGTGGTTGTGGTGTTTAGTGTTAGGGTTGAAGAAGCTGGCAGCAGCCAGAGAGAGAGGAAAAGATAGATTTAGGCTCTGATACCATGTAGTTTGCTGAGTATTTTATTCATTGTTTGATAATCTGAAATGAGATATACAGCCCTATATTTATAGGCACCTATGGAAGGGTCTAGATACGGAAGGTTCTAGAAATCCTAAGGGAAGAGACACTTAGGAAGTGTCTGTCTAGGAAACATAAATAACTGAACAGGTGCAATTAATTACATGCTGGACAGACATGAGAACCTAATTAATTACAGAAATAAAAAATGCACTATTTCCTAGACTAATGGTGCCTATTCAACAAATATCTCAGCCAAGGGAATTACACGGTATGTAGCAGTGGAGTGTGGTGATGGAACAGCAAAGAAAAGAGATAGAGTTCAGGGAAATTCCCTGCCTATGTTTCCACGCAGTGGACCCAAAGAGGAAATTACAGCCTGCCTATTCTCACCCATTATTCCTAGCCTTAAATAACCAAGCTAGAAGGACAACTGAAAATAGGAAGATTCCCAATCGTCCATCACCCAATTCTGTTATGGTTTTGGCTCTTTGTGCTGAGCTGTCTTGCTGGTCCCCATGCCCCTGCGCTGATAGTATCGTCCGTAACGGTCTGGGGTTGTATCACTATGGTACCCTAAAGACTTATTTTTTTAAAATGTGGTAATTTGTGAATTAGCAAAGTTTTTAGTTGTATCCCATGAATTTTCCCCAAATATTTTTGTTTCCACTGCCTTCAACTAGTAAAGTACCCTTACCTCAAGACTGTGTTGGCTGTTTTATGTTTCCTATTTATAGCATGGAGGAGATTCATTCAGGTTGCCTGGATGCTTTAAATGGACAGCCTTCAAGAAGACCTCATTGAGATGACCATTCCTTCTGCATTGGATGAACCATTTCTCCTCTGGGTACATAACCATCCTGTAAAATCGTTTATTCTTTCTAAAGTTCGGTGTTGTATACCTCAGTGGTTTACAAGGCTCAAATGTTTTGGTATCTAGTTTGTTTTTCAAGGATGTGAATTGTTAAGATTACGAGAAAAAGGAGCAATACAGATGCACATCCTGTTAAAATATGGATTATTATAGTGATTTGACCAACATTTCTTGGATCATCTTTATAATCTCGCATTAACATAGAAGTGGTGTTTTGAAAGTTCGACTTTTGAACTTCTATTATTGCTGCAACTGTATTATCCTTAGGCAAGCATGTGGTCAATTTGTTTGTTCAGTACACACCATACAAACCTGCTGATGCAAGCTGGGAAGATCCTACATACAGAGTGAGTGGTGTTTGATTTATACATCATGGGTCTTTAAGGGAATTTCCTGTCCAGCGCTTAGTATCTCTAATATATAAGCTATATATTTGCCAGGAATCATTTGCTCAAAGGTGTTTTACTTTGATTGATGAATATGCTCCTGGGTTCAGTTCGTCCATTATCGGCTATGATATGCTCACTCCGCCTGATCTTGAGAGAGATTTTGGTTTGACTGGTACTTAGACTACTATAGTAGTGGTGGCTGTTTTGGATTCTACTTTGTGATATTAGCAGTGGATATTGTTTCTGTAGTACATTTGCTTGGACTATATCACTGGGATTCTGTCGCGATCAAGTCAAATTTGATTACTGTCCTCAGATGTGTTTGCTTTGTCAGGGGGGAATATCTTCCACGGTGCTATGGGGTTGGATTCTCTCTTTCTTATGCGGCCATTAAAAGGATGGTAGGTATTCTCCCCTCATTTTTCTTGCATGGTTTGTTGTTACACTGTTGATATTCAGACTGCAGCTTCCTGTAGTTGTTAAAATTAATGTCTCTTTCGATAAAAGGTCAAGATATAAGACGCCCATAAAAGGCTTGTATATGTGCGGAAGTGGGGCACATCCTGGCGGAGGTGTCATGGGGGCACCGGGCCGCAATGCTGCACAAGTAGTTTTGCAGGATATCAAAAGCTAGTTCAACCATTTACAGAGACGAGTAACGCGCCAAGGTGAAGAATGAGCCTGTCTTTCTCCCTGCCGATGATGATGAAAAGATCGTAGAGGGATGTGATCTTTAGTATTTATATTTGCTAGCGGTGGTCAGCCCTAATCATCTAGATCTGTTGCTGGTTGGGAAGTATTTTGCATCTGTAGGAAAGTCAAACATGATTGTCCATTCCATCTCGAGACGCTAACATATGCTGATGTTATCCACATTGATATATAGATAAGGAAATGAAAAAGGGAATGGGAAAACAAGGTGAATGGGAAAGGGAATGAGAAATATGTAGTTGTTTGGTTATATATGGGAATAAATAGGGGAATGATTGTGTAGTTTTGAAACAAAATAATATGTTTGTTTCTTCAATTATTTATTTACCTGATTTTTATATAGGGCTTAATTAACAGATCTCATTTTTTGTTATAAGTTATATTACTCATCATCTTAACAAATGATATTACTATTAATATATATCGATGTACATCAAACTAAAAATTAAGTATTATTAAGTAATTAAGTAATATAGCTCATTATGTTTAAGATATTATAGCACTTTAAAATTAATTTAAGATACTAATTACTACTAATAATGATTGGATAGAAACTTGACTTCCTGTAAAATAAAATACATTACAGTTTACTTATTTATCACACCAAAAACAATTCCTCAACACAACATATATATGTGCCACACGGTTGGTCATATATTAATCGGAAATTCGATGAAACGGCAGGGCCGTGTTTAATATGGTGCGGTCAACATGAGTTGGCAGTCTCAGTCAGCAACTGACTGGACTGTTTTGTTGACTGGATTGCCTTTTTATTATATTAACTTTAAATGGTTGTAACTTTTAATATATAAGTTCAAAATGGAAAAAAATTATATCACTGTTCACATATATTCAAGCTCTTCAAAACAAGACCAGCCATGGATATGTTTTGACAACTTAAAAAAAATTATTTTTTACATGTGTATGATGATACACTAAAATGATAATAGGATTCATTAATTTTGATATTATGATTCATTAAAATTGATATCATAAACTAATAAGTGTTGAATTAGATTTCAAATTTCAGAACCGATAAATCATTATTGTTTAGTAGTGTATTATTATTGTTGTATGGTGTATTTTAAATCTTATATGGTGAATCACGTATTTTTTATACATATCAAATATTGTTTTATGTTGTATTATTGTTTAATTATTTATTTTTATATGTTTACGTTGATATTTTAGTGATGATATGATTCATTAACTTTTGATATTATGATTCATTAATTAATAAGTGGTGAATTATATAATAAACTTAGGAACCGATAAAAATCATTATTGTTTTGTAGTGTATTATTATTGTTGTATGATGCATTTTAAATCTTCTATGGTGAATCATGTATTTTTCATACATATCAAATATTGTTTTGTGTTGCATTATTGTTTAATTGAATATTTTTATATGTTTGCAATGATACACTAAAATGAATATATGGTTCATTAATTTTGATACTATGATTCATTAAAATTGATATTATGATTCATTAACTAATAAGTGGTGAATTAGATAACAAACTTTGAAACTAATAATGGATTATATTGTAATGTATTATTATTATTGTTTTGTGGTGTATTATTATTATTTATATGATGTATTTTAATTCTTCTATAGTGAATCATATATTTTTTTAACATACCGATTTTAAACAGATAATGAATTATTATTGCTTTATAGTGTATTATTATTGTTGTATGGTGTATTTTAAACTGTATATGATGAATCAAGTATGGTAAATATATACATATAAAAAATATAAAATTTTAAAGTTGTCAAAACATATCCATGAGTGGTCTTGTTTTGAAGAGCTTGAATTTAGGTGAACAATGATATAATTTTTTTTTTCATTTTGGACTTATATATTGAAAGTTACAATAATTAAAACTAATATAGTAAAAAGACAGCCCAGTCAGTAAAAACAGTCCAGTCAATAGCTGACCGGGACTGCCACATCACTAGAGTGCACCATATTGCATGCGGACTGTCCGCACCTTCTACCTACTGTATATTAATAAGAAAGATTCGTAGAAAAAAAATAGGAAAGTTGGTTGTCCCCGTCATTCCCGCAAGTATTGTAAGGGAAAGTAAATTAGCAGAGTCGGTGGAATTGGTGGGATTGAATTCCCTTCCCCTATTACATATTTCGTCAATACAAACGAAGGGATGAGACTGATTCCCAATTTTTACTTCCCTTCCCTTCATTTTCCCTGTGAAACAAACACTGTATTAGTTTCACAGAAGCAACTTCAGGATTCTGCTCTGTAACTAACTTGCCCTCTCCTTTTCAACTAGTATGGTTGAGTATAAAGGATGGACAATTTTACGCAATATGATGTTCGATATGTAGTTCTATGTTTGTCGTTCCGTCTCTGTTGTGATAAAAACACGGATTAATTGATTGTGTAGTTAAATTAGAGGTGATCATTTGGACGGGCGGGCCGGGTTCGGGCCAGGTCGAAGGAAAAATTTAAGTCCGTCGGGTATTTTAAAAAACCAAACCCGGTTTTTTACATGCTCGGGCCGGGCCGGGCTAGGCCCGGTTTTTTCTAGCTTTGCTGAAGTCCGGCCCGATTTTTTAATTTTTTATATAAATTAATAAAAAATAAATTAAAATAAATATATTTTAATATATATATTATATTATATTATATATATTAACTTATTTAAAATTTATATATTATATATAATTTTTGTATATATTATATAAAATTAAATATGTATATATATTTAAAAAAATTTATAATAAATAATATAAAATCGGGCCGGGCTGGGCTTGCCCACGGGCTCAAAAAATGTGCCACGGCCCGGCCCGGTTTTTTATTCTGGCCTAATTTTATGTCCAGGCCCGTCCGGAAGCCCAATCAGACCCGGGCCTGTTGGGCTTTTTTACGGGCCAGGTAGGACCGGGCTGTCGGGCCGGACACATTTTGATCAGCTCTAAGTTTAATACTCATTGTGGACGATTCAAGGAATTTTATGTTTGGTAGTCAATTGATGAATTTACAATGTTGATGACATCACTAGACTGGTGATGGCTAAATAAGTGCTACAACCTCGAGTCCCTGACGTAGGAAAAATGAAATGCATTTTGGGGAAAACTGATACAGCAAATCGTAGAGAAGACAGTAACATGAATGACTTCTCTAATAGCATCAACAGCACTCTACCTTTTACTCTTTAATCCATCATCAACCGCGAGTAGCAACCAAAGTAGCAAACGGTCATCCATATATGGTCCATGCAATGCTCCTGTCCTGTGTGGCAATTTGGCCGGTGTGGCAATTTGGTTATTGATACTTAAGATTGATGGAGTTAGGGATTACAGTTGCTAATGGGTGTCCGTTTTATCCAACCACCTGATAATCTAAAACAGGTGAAAAACCCATAAAAAATGGGTGTTGGGTTGGGTCGGTGCATGTTTTCCACCAAACTACTTGATCCGTTCATCTTACCCATTATCCACATATATTATATTAAATAAAAAATTGATATACCAAATACATAAACTCTTAGTTCATTCAGTTCACGTAATTTTATTGAAAAGTATGAGTATTGACATTAGTTGCTTGGTATGTGTTATTAAACAAATATGGTTGTATTTTTATTGAATAACTAAGCTTATATAGGTATTTTGTTTTGAATAAATAAGCTTATATAGATATTAAATGTTAAAAATACTTGTTGGGTGACAGGTTCACCCGTTTCACCCGCATCACCCGTGGATGACGGATGAAACGGGTGATAAATTATTAGATGACGGGTGATATGTGTGAAAGTGGGTGACGGGTGCGGGTGGAGCGACACCCGACCCGAACCCAACCTATTAACATCCCTAGTTGGAGTGTCATGCAAGACAGTTGTAGGTGGGTTTCATCCTACATAGTGGTAGTAGTGAGAAACTTCTTTGCCACCCTCTTCATTTGTGCCTCTCCAATGAGGTGTTATAGATGGCTGTAGTTGTTTGTCTATACGAGTTTGTTATCCTAGTCTACCTAGATTGTAATTCTATCTATTAAGTCAAAGTTTGAGAATGCTGTTATTATAATTACTTTGAGGCATTGAATAAATACCACTCTACTTCCTCTTCAATAATCTTGTACTAATCAACAAAATTCTACCAAGATTTAGGGTACTTAAGACTAACTATTCAAGTACACTTAATCAGCTTGTCATATCTCATAGTCGCTATATATGATTCTAAGGTAGAGTGCAGGAAACAAGAAAATCACTAACAAGAACAAAAAGTTTGACCAAAGTAATAAAATTTAGTGACACGATAGACCAAAGAAACAAGAAAAACCATGCCAATTGAATGTTAGGAGAAAATACCAACCGACGTGATCATAAAATTTGGAGTACACTATTGCTTTTTTCCTCTCACAATACTTCCAAGGAAATAGTGATGTTATTCTCCTAACAAAATGGAGGGATATTATTCTCTTACCAAAATGACATTATCACAGAATAATGTACCCTTAACAAAATCATATTGGTTTGAAGATAACGAGGGGAAGGAATCCTTGATGTTTATTTGCATATACCATAGAATAACTTCATAATATAGAACAACATACCTATATTCAACATATCCATAATCAGAGGTGGATTCGGGATTTCAAATCTGTGGTGTGACTTTTTAGAACAAATTACATATCATTAGTTATGATAGGGTAATGTTCAAAAGATGTCTACTATTTTTTTTTTGTGGTAAGGCAGTGTTTGGATAGCTCGAGGGGAAAGAGAAAGGGAATGGGAAAGGGGTAGGAAGAGAATGGGAAAGGGAATGAGAATATGTCAGTCTTGTTTGGTTATATATGGGAATGAGTTTGAGCTGGGAATAAGAATGGTATATATATTTGTATGCATTTAGATTTTAGAGGGGAATAATAATAGAGATATGTGCTTATTATCATTTGGTTAGAAAAAAGGCCTCACTTATATAATAATAATTATTAAATATTATTTTTAAAATTTATTTATTATATATTAAGATAATAGTATAATTTAACATATAAATCTATCATGAATGATAAAATCTTAATAACAAAGATATGAATAAAACATTAATAGTAATGATAGGAATAATTATCTTAGCACTAACATTGTAAAATATTACTGATGTAAATATGATCTCTAGAAAAAAGTATTGGTGTGGTTTGATTTTAAATAAACTAATGTAAAAGATTGATTAGTTTATCAACGGACATTTTGAATGAATTTGTTGAAAGCCATTTCATTTTAATTAGAAGTCTCAAGTTTGAACTTTGAAAAAAGATATACCCTATAATATAGTTGTCAATCTTAAATATATTTAAGAATACCCGTCTAATCATTTTAGATAAAAATTTAAATTAGATATCATTAATTAAATATGATATAAATTATTTATTACTATTATTATATATTATTACTTCTCATTCAAAATATGAGTAATTCGAGAATCAGTGTAACATAACTAGTGTATCCTTACTCCCATATAAGAAAAAGTAAGTATAATTTATTGGAATAGCAAAAGTAGACTAAAGTTAATATAATAACTATTTTTTTGAAAACAAAGATAATATAATAATTTAAAAATAGTAAAATGAAAAAGTTAAAAGATCAATATAAAATGTGCATAAAAACTTATTTTTTAACAATTGTCAACTTTAAAATGAATTATATATTGAATAGACGGGAGTATATTATAAATTATTTATTTATTTATATGATATCCACACAAATTATGAAACATTCTTGCTATAATTGGATTATCATTTTATCACTTTTTTTTGTGTAATATGAAAAATATAATTAATAGTATGATAATAACAGTGATTGATTACTTTAATGACAAGCAGCACATTCATAATAGAAAAAAAAAGAGCGCACGGCATTGGTAAGGAATTGATTCCCGTACTAATAGCAGGGGGAAAATATATTAACAGACGGGGGAATAGGCGGGGAATAGTTTCCTTTCCTAATTCACTTTTCCTGTTAAAACAAACACGGGGACGGGATGTAACCCGTCAATTCCCTTCCCCTAAGTTTCCCCTTGATCCAAACAGTGCGTTAGTGTTTATCAAAAAAGATCACTATGAACCAACTAATCTAATTTGATCAACTGGATGCATGTGAAGCCAATAAAAATAAATCATATGCACACCCTTCCAGTTTCAAACCTCTTATGGTGAAAGGTAATTTATTTCCAAAATACGAACCTAAGAAAACCAAATCACAAACAAGACCATGAAGCAATAATAAACTAAACATACCAAAAATAAATTTCGATTCGAGATAGCAAATTGAAATATTTGTAAATTTCAGAAATCTTAACAACTACTATCTAGATTCTAGATAGCAAAAAAAAAATAAAAAAAATAAAAAAAAATAAAGAAAGAAAGAAAGAAAGAAAGACAGAAAGACTACAATCAGCATATAAATAAAACAATAATGAACTAAACATACCTAACATTAGTAACATGAACAATAATGTTGTAAAAATAAACAGAAATGAACTAAACATTCTTAAAATACCAGATTTATAGTAAATCAACAACCCGATGCAATTAGAATCACTACACTATATCTAAAAAAATTACAAATTTTGTTCACCTTACTGTACTGTGCTACCACATAAAACTTGACAATTTCAATTTACAATAGAATTGAAAGTAATCAGCGAGTATTTTGTAACTCACCGCACAAAAAATATTTCATTGTGTTTGTTTAAGAATAGAAACAACTCTTAAATGGGTAAAAATTGGGAGATAATTAAATAAATGCATAAAAGAGCAAGTGAGATGTGTGTAGTTTGTTGAAAAAAATGTTTTTTTTATTATTTCTTTATGAGGGCGTGGGAGAGGCAATAGATACATCAAGCGATTGAAACAACTTAATAATATATGCAGTTTAATTAATAGAGATTCTTTCTAAAATTTAGTACAATCATCCCTTTGTTAAGTAGTATAAATATAATAATACATAAACAAAATTTTGAACACGGCTACAGTTTAATGTAGCCACCTGGCTACATACAGTGACTACATATACAGGGAAGATAAGCGCATGACTTATGTATTTTTTTTTTCATTTTTCCTGTTTTTGAGATAGGTGCACGTGCCTTTTGTTTTTGTTTTTGTTTTTGTTTTCATTTTTCCTTTTTTATTAATATTTCTCTTTATTACAAAAATTTTAAATTATTGTAACTTTTAATATATATGTCCAAAATGAAAAAAATTATATCATTGTTCATATAAATTCAAGCTCTTCAAAACAAGACCAGTCATGGATATGTTTTGACAATTTTGAAAAAAATTATTTTTACATGTATAATGCACAAAACGTAAAAAAACTTGTACATATGGTGATACAAACCTGTACAAATGTTCATTAAAACATGTACATCCACACGTAAAAACGTGTACATCATCTCAATAACTCGACAGGTTTTTAGGGTTTGTGGTAGCGGGTTTAGGGCCACTGCAAACCCTTAAAATGCCTTCGACGTTTTTTAGCTATCCTAGGGTGGGTTTTGGGGGTTTGGGGGGGGGGGGGTAGGGTAATCTATTGGAATTTATTTCGTACTTTATATTGTAGCAACTAACTCGACAGGTTTTTAGGGTTTGTGGTAGCGGGTTTAGGGTCCCGCAACTGCAAACCCTAAAAATGCCTTCGACGTTTTAGCTATCCTAGGGTTTTTGGTTTTTTTTGTGGGGGGGGGGGGGGTAGGGTAATCTATTTGGAAACCGTTCTTTACTTTACATTGTAGCAACTAACTCGATAGGTTTTTAGGGTTTGTGGTCATGGGTTTAGGGTCTGCCACTACAAACCCTAAAAATGTCTTCGACGTTTTTTAGCTTTTCTAGGGTGGGTTTTAGGGTGTGTGAGGTTAGGGTAATCTATTTGGAAACCGTTATATACTTTAATGTGAGAATGTTATTTTAATGTGAGAATGTACATGTTTTAATGTGACGATGTACATGTTCAAATGTGAGAATGTACATGTTCAATTATGAGAATGTATATGTTTTAATGAACATCTGTACATGTTTGTATGACCGTCTGTACAAGTGTCCTTCCTTATATGTACAGGTTTTACTTTAAGGATGTACATATTTAATTATTCGTACAGGTTTATATAACTATCTATATGTTTTTAATGCGAGGATGTACATGTTTTTACGTGAGGATGTACATGTTTTAGTGAACATTTGTACATGTTTGTATGACCATCTGTACAAGTTTTCTTTTACGTTCTGTGCACTATACATGTAAAAATAATTCTTTTTAAAGTTGTCAAAATATATCCATGATTGATCTTGTTTTGAAGAGCTTGAATTTAAGAGAACAATAATATAATTTTTTTCATTTTGGACTTATATATTAAAAGTTACAATAATTTAAAGATTTTGAAATTTAAAAAACCTGTACAAATATTCACTAAAACATGTACATCCTCACGAAAAAACATGCACATCCTCGCATTAAAAACATATAGATAGTCATATAAACCTGTACGAATAGTTAAATATGTACATCCTTAAATTAAAACTTGTACATAAGAAAGAACTCTTGTACAGACGGTCATATAAACATGTACTGATGTTCATTAAAACATAATACATTCTCATAATTGAACATGTACATTCTCACATTTGAACATGACATCGTCACATTAAAACATGTACATTCTCACATTAAAATGTGTACATACATCCTCACATTAAAGTATAGACGGTTATACATGTAAAAATATTTTTTTTTCAAAGTTGTCAAAACATATCCATGACTGGTCTTGTTTTGAAGAGCTTGAATTTATATGAACAATGATATATTTTTTTCTCATGTTAGACTTATATATTAAAAGTTACAATAATTTAAATATTTTATGATAAAAAAGGAAAAAAATCATTAAAAAAAAGAGTATGCTAGGCGTGCAAAAAAAAAACAAAAAAAAAAAAGAGAGGCGACGGGCACCAGCGAAAAAAAAAAGAACGGGAGCGCAGGGATGTAGTGTTATAAGATAGGAGAGATAGCACCACGAGATCCCTAATAATAGTCCAAAAGGCCATAAAAAATCTCATCCACACGGTCCGGAATTGGAGCTTCAAAGGATGAGATTGTTTGAAAACATTCACTACTGGTAGAATCAAAGAGCTAGCCTCACTACAACAACACAACTACATGCAACAATATTGGAAGAACTAATTATGAGAGGGAGCCATAGAAAAGAACATCATGAGTAAATACTTCCTTGAGGGTGCATTTCATATTTCACAACTATAATAAATTTGAGACCCAAAAAACAATTCCTTCTCTTGTGGGAGGAAACCTTACAGCGAGAAAACTAGTGTCCTTGTTACTGATATGTAGTTCTGATGTTTGTCGTTCCACCTCTGCTGTAATAAAATCACAGATTAATTGATTGTGTAGTACAACAACATTGTAGATAATTTAAGAAATGTTATTTTTGGTAAAGGCCAAGGTCCAATTGATTAACTAACAATGCTGACGGCATCACTAGAATGGTGACTGTTAAGTAAAGTGCTACAACCTTGACCTAGAAAGTGGAAATATGAAATACTTAGGTGAATTGATACGGTGAATTTGTAGAGAAGACAATAACACGATTGACTTCTTTAATAGCATTAACAACCTCAACCTTCTCTTATTCCATCTATGACTAGTGGTAATCAAAGTAGCAAACGGGTGGGGGGATGACTCCTAAGATGGTTCATGGAATGCTCCTAACAAGCTAGGAAAGTTAGGTTTGGTTACTGATACTTCAGTGTTGTTGGAGTGTTATACAAAATAGTTATGGGGTGATTTTCTTCCTACATAGTGGAAGTAGTAAGAAATTTCTTTGACACCCTCCTTGTTTGTGCCTCTTCAAGGTGTTGTTACTGATGGTTGCAGTTGCTTGTCTATCTGAGATTGTTTTCCCAGTCTGTCCAGATCGTGATTCTATCTATTCAGCCAAAGTTTGAAAATGTTGTTGTAAGTACTTTGAAGCATTGAATAAATATGCACACTACTTTCTCTTAAATAATTTTCAACTCATCAACAAAAAATTATTCTACCCAGATATAGGTAAGTTAAGACTAACCATTTAAATACACTTAGACAACCTGTTAGATCTCATAGTCGCTATATATGAAGAACAAATTTTTAACCAAATTGATAAAATCTAGTGACATAAGTGACCAAAGAAACATGTGAACCCATAACCAAGTTAATACTATGGAGAAAATACCAACTAACATAATCATAAAACGTAGAGTGTTGATGTATTATCCTTTTACAATACTTCTAAGGAAGTAATATTATAATTCTTCTATCAAAAGACATTATCACACAATATTATACCCTTGATAATAGTGGACCATAACGTGTTGGGCTTTAGTTTACAGTCTGGCCCAAGTCTTTCTTCTAGGCCTTCTTGTTACAGAGTCCGTTCACATGTAGTAGGCTCTAGAATGTTTTCACATAGTAGACCTTAGAATTCATAGACTATTACAATACAAGCGGTTATAAATATACGGTTATCACTGTACAGTCATTCATAAGATCAATACATCGAGATATTTTACTTTCCTTTCTTTACTATCCTTTCAAGGCATGATAGCCTGTAGGCACACTGGCCGAATGTTGCATTTCAAGGCATGATAGCTTATAGGCACATTGGCTGGATGTTGCATTTCAAGGCATGATAGCCTGTAGGCAGACTGGCCGGATGTTTAAAGAAAAAACTTTTCCTCCAAAAAATACCTCATTTTATTGACTTCATGTAAAAATGTTTTACACATAAAACTTTTTTAAGTATTCAGCATGCCAAGAGTGAGGCAATTCGTATCCTTCACTGTTTTTAGGTGGTATGAGGCTCGCCCAGTTCGCTGTTGTACTATAAATGGTCCCTCCCACTTGGGCTCTAATTTCTTTGGCTGCTTTACTTCCCGAAGGACCAGCTCGCCCGGAACAAAGCTTTTTTCTCTTGCCTTTTGGTTAAAGTATCTTTCGACTTTTGCCTTATCTTTTTCCATCCTGATCTGTGCCATGATCCTAGTTTCTTCAAGAAAGTCAAGGTGATCTTTTATCCCTTCACTGTTATTCTCTTCATCATAGGATTCCCACCTAACTGACAGGACTATAATCTCAGCCAGAACAATTGCCTCTAGACCGTAAGTAAGTCTGTAGGGAGTTTCTCCAGTAGGTCCTTTTTCAGTCGTTCTGTAGGACCAGAGAACCTGAGGCAGCAATTCCGCCCACCTTCCCTTTCAATTGTCCAATTTTCTTTTCATAGCTTTGACGATCTATCCATTCACATTTTCCACTTGACCGTTCGCCTGTGGATGAGCGACCGATGCGAACCTTAGATCAATGTTCCATTATTCACAAAATGTCCGGAAGCTATTGCAATTGAATTGGGCTCCATTGTTTGTTATTATGACCTTCGGGATTCTGAATCTGCAAACCACATACTTCCAAATGAAGTCTTGCGATTTTCTCGCTATAATAGATATTGTTGGCATCGCCTTTACCCACTTGGTGAAGTAATCAATAGCTACATAGTTGAATTCGTACCTTCCGGGAGATGCTTCCGGGAAAGGCCCAACAATATCCAATCCCCATTTACATATTGGTGAAGTAATCAATAGCTACAACACTGTGTATTATGTGTCCATGTTCCTGACACTTGACACATTTTTGTATATATTCCTTAGAATGCTCCCTCATTTTTGGGCCAATAGTACCCTAGTCTTAGGATTTTGTGAGTTGTTGCCCTTTCTCCTTGATGGTTTCCACAGGTTCCTTCATGTAATTCCTCCATGAGCCTTGCCCCTTCTTCTATAGTGACACACTTAAGTGTTGTCCTTGCGAATGACATTTTGTAAAGCTGCCCCTCATCTAGGAAAAAAGATGCGGCCCTTCGTTTTGTTCTTGTCGCCTCTTTTTCATCTTGTGGCAAGCTTCCGGTTAGTATATACTCAACAATAGGCGTCATCCAAGATCCAGTTGTCGTGTTCGATTCAATGGTGCACACTCGGACTTCTTCCAAACTCGAGTTAGTTTTTATCTCCTTCCATACTTTATTAGGCATTCTTTCGGCTATACTGGCTAATTTGGCCAGTGCATCAGCTTCAATGTTTTCGTTCGTGGGAGATGCCTTAACTCACACTTCTGAAAGTTTGCCTTCATCTCTTGGACTTTGGCCAAGTATTTCCAGAGTTTCTCCTCTTTGACCTCATAAATGTTATCGTTCGGCGTGCCACTAACATTGAGTCTGAGTATATTTCCAGTTCTGCACAGTGAGTAAAGTAATAAGCTTTTACTTTCCTCCCTTTTTTGGAGGTACGTGAAAAGTTTTTAAGCATTTTCATAGGAACTAATATTATTATTATAAGAAAAACCTGTTGCCCCTAAGGTAGTGGCGACTTCCAAACCCTGAATGAGAGCCTCATACTCTGCTTCATTATTTGTTACCTCAAACTCCAGCCGGAACGCAAATTTGAGAGTTCTTCCGTCTGGCGTTTGGACTACTATTCCAGCCCCAACTCCAGTCTTACATCGGGCCCCATCAACAAGGATAACATGTGGGGTTGTAGGCTCTCTTTACTCTTGGGCAAAGGTTGTTTCAGTTATGAAGTCTTCCAAGGCCTGTGCTTTTATAGCTGTTCGAGGAAGAAAATGGATTTCATACTGTGTGAGAGCTCGACAGTCCAACTCACCATTCGCCCAGATGCATTAGGATTATTTGATATTTTCTTTAGTTGCCAATTTGTTCTAACAAATATTCAGTGTGACTGAAAATAAGGCCGGAGCTTTCGGGATGCGACAACCAATGCGAACAAGATTTTTTCAATGTTGGAATACCGGCTTTCTACTGGGGTTAGAATTTTGCCGGTATAAATACTGGTATTTCTTTTTTCCCTTCCTCAATTATTAGCAAGGCTGCCACCGCCCAATCCGTGGCAGACAGATAGAGGTACAAGTCCTGACCAGGTGCGGGAACACCCAATTTAGGTAATTCTTTGAGCATTTCTTTAATCTTCTCAAAGGCCTCCATACGCTCTTGGTTCCACTGAAATTTCCTGTTTTTCCTTAGAACATTGAAGAATGGAATTGATTTTTCTTTGAGTTTTGAGCAGAATCTTCCCAAGGCTGAGATTCTTCCGTTCAACGCTTGCACATCCTTAATGTTTGTTGGCGGTAAAAGATCGAGGATGGCCTGGTCTTTTCAGGATCTACTTTGACCCCTCTATGTCCGACGATGAACCCCAAGAACTTTCCTTTTGTTACCCCAACACACATTTTTCCGGATTTAGCTTGATTTGGTATTTGTCTAGGGTGTCAAAGGTTTCTTCCAAATCTTTCATGTGTTGCTCCCGTGAATTACATCTTACAACTATATCATCAACGTAGGATTCCACATTACGGGCTAGCTGCTGTTTAAAAACTCCATCTATCATCCTTTGGAAGGTTGCTCCTGCATTTTTTAAGCCGAAAGGCATTACCTTGTAACAAAAGGTTCCGGCCGAAGTAATGAAAGATGTTTTTTTCGAATCCTCTTCATTCATTTTTATCTGATTGTATCCTGACTCCTGAGAATGCATCCAAAAAACTTAAGACAGAGCTCTGAGCAGTTGAGACGACCAATCTGTCTATTGACGGTAGTGGATAAAAAGTCTTTGGGACATGCTTTGTTTAGATCCGTGAAATCCACACTCATCCTCCATTTGCCATTTGACTTCTTAACCATTACGACATTGTCCAGCCACTTGGGGTAAGATAACTCTCTGGTGAATCCGTCTTTGATCAGCTTCTGAACTTCAGTGGGCACCGCAAGGTCCCTTTCTTCTCCTATTATTCTTCTTCTTTGCCGGATAGCCGGGTGCTTCGGGTCTACCCGCAGATCATGCCGGATAACGCTTGGGTCTATCCCAGGCATCTCATCTGTACTCCAGGCGGAAGTTGTCCTTCTTTTTTAGGAATCTCATTAAGTGAATCTGTTCTCCACTATCAAATGCATTCCGTATTTTAAAAATTTTAGACGGGTCAGATTTTAAGTGTACCTCTCTTGGGGAGTCCTTAGAAGTTTTATAATCTTCTGTGTTTTGATCCGGTTCCGATGGAAGGGGCAACTTTCCTCTAAACTCCTTATCCAATCCTACCGCTTTGATTACTTCTCCTTCTGACAGACTTTCCATGATGCGAACTTCGCAGACTCGAGCCATTTTTTGGCTTCCCCTTATAGTTACCAGCTTTTCGGCCTTTGTTTACTTTTTTTCAGATGGTGTGCCCTTGACGGGTTTTTTCACGGGCATAGAATAACAATTCTTGGAATTGAAGATATGCCAGCATTTGGTTGATGAAATTTAAATTCCAAGAATTAATAAAATTCTCAATCTCTGGCAACTCCCTGGAATTTATTCCCTACAAATTAGGTAGGAATTGTTATTCCAAGTGAATTCCCCGTAACATCTACGAAATTAATTTTCTCTTTCTTCCTTATTTTTATCTTCTCCTTTCTTCTCGCTTCATCCCTCTCATAAATATTTTTAATTATACTATTTATTTATTATTTATTTATATATCATTTATAATCAATTAACAATAAATATATTAATTTATAAATAAATTATTTATATATATTTAAAAAAGTAAAAATAATGATTTAGTTATGGGCACTTATATTTGATGTTATATATATTGAAATAAAATATCATAATATACCGTATATTAAAATATAATGTAAATATAAATGAAATATTTTAATTAATACTAAAAATAAATAAGGTTATAGATTTAAATTTGAAAAATGTTTCTAATAATGAAATTATTGACTAAGTGAATATATATGAACTTAAATTAAGTATTGCTTTTACCTATTAAATGAACTAGTTAATTTTTTAATGTTTCTTTTTAGTTCTCCATAGTGAATAATTACAAGTTTATATTCACGAAATTTAATATATTATCCATGAATTTAAATATAAATAATGTAAAAAGTTTCAATTAAATTTATTGACTTATTAATTGGGTTCTTATAACTATGAAAATAAAATTTATCAATTATTTTTTATCAAATACATGTTTACAAATTTTCAAGTTAATCTATATAGCTAAAATCGTACAACAAATAATAATAATAATAATAATAATAATAATAATAATAATAAGTTACTTATCAATGACAGATTCATATCTGTATAGTTTATCCTAAGTCTATTATCTTCATTATTCTCGCAACCAAACAAAAGAAACATTAAATTCCAAGTATTCCAATCATAACAACCAAATGAGGTTATATCCTATTCTTGGAATTTCATTCTTGGAATATTATTCCGGGAATTAACATTCTAAGAACCAAACGACCCGTGAAAGCATTAATCCCCTCGGCCGAGATACATGTTATATCCGGAAAAGCCTGGTACAATGAATGCTGTAAGTCTTTCGGTCCTTCGCTCGTCTCCCTGCCCCCAACAAAGCCTCCTAGGACAGCTGAGTATGGCTTGATTTTCTCTTCCGGTATTTCCAATTTTTTGACTGCTTCGGCCGATATGACGTTTGCCCCAACTCCACTATCTATTAAGATTCCTTCCATCATTCTGTCATTCACTTGCGCCCGAATGACAAGTGGATCGTTGTGAGGGTATAATACCCCATCTTCATCTTCATCCGTAAAGAAAATTGGGGGAAAACTTTCTCGCTTGGCAGCCTTTCTTTCCGAAAGTTCTTGATGTACTGCATGAATATGCCTTTTTCTTTCATTTGGAGTCAATGGTCCAACTTCTAAAAAGAGACCTGTGAATTTTCTTAGAAGAAAATGTTATTAGGCTTTTTATTATTTCCGGGAGGAAATTATCGGATGATTTTTACAGCATATACCTATTCCTTGAAAGTAAGAGATGACAATCACACAATTTTGCTTTATTTTCGTCATGACATAGCCTATCTCATTGTACCTATTACCAGAGAACAAGCTCTTTACTCTTTTACAGATATGTGATCATACCGATTGACTTGCTATGATCCATCTCAGGGTGGGTTTCTTCTTCCTGAAGGTTTCGAGAGGAAAACGATTGTTATGTTGAGGGAGATTTTGTTTGTCGTACTGCCTCTGTTGTCCTACTAGCTGCTTTCCCTTGTTTCTCTTGTCTTCTTCAATAATCCTTAACTCCTTGGCTAAGGTAGCACAATTCATTGTTCTGTGGCTCTTGTGGCCATGGAATTCACCAAAGGCCACCGGAACCTCTCCTGGATGAGGTTTCTTTGGTGAAGGCAAGTATCCCTCTCTAACTGCTGCCACATACCTGCCTGGATCGATCTGGACAGCAACCCTGGCATTTTGATATTGAGGTCCTTGAGACGAAGATGGGATGGCAGGGGCCTTATAATAAGGCTTGTACCTTGAGTCCCCTCCGGATGTACTACCAGATAAGTTGCCGGATGAGCCGCTTCCATTTTGTCCTCCCTTTTTATCACCAACAACCTTGAAGCTGTTTGCCAAGTCTCTAGCCTTGTTTTCTGCTACTTCCGATTTCAGAAAGTCATGGATCATTTTGGCTAGCTCCCCATGAGTCTTCGGAGCCTTTGTTGCGATCTTCTCAACGAGCCTAGGTTGCGCCAATCCATTTCCAAAAGTTTTGATTAGAATTTTTTCGTCCACATCATCAATTTCTGCCACCTGCCTATGGAAATGCTCACTAAACTCCTTCACCGTCTCTCCTTTTCGCTGTTTGAGTTCCATTAGCTCAATTGTCTCTTTTTTGATTTTCTTGCTTGTGGCAAAATATTGCTGAAACTCTTCGGCAGCTGTTTGAAGCTCGAAATCGACTACGGAGGTCTAGTTGAAATCCAACTGAGCGCTCTCTTGGACAAGGTTCCTGGAAACAAGTTACAGAGAACGGGAGAGCTTATTCCCCGTGTGTTCATTGCGAACATAAATCTTTTGATATGGAGAGCCGGATCCCCCGTTCCGTCGTATTTTTCGACTGCCGGCGCAACAAATTAAAGTGAGGAGGGAGCTTTGCTCTCCTAATCTTTTCTGAAAAGGGGTAAAGAGTCATGTCGATTGAGTCATCTTCCTTGGCCTCTTCGCTGATGATCAAGGTTTCCTCTGGCTACTCCTTTTTCCGGCCGTTGCTTGTTTCTGAACCACGATTCTTGAGTGATTCAAGCGTTTCAGTCATATCCTCCCATTTCCTTTGATATTCTTCATCTCGCTGCATTACTCCTGCTGTAAGACTTCGTTCCCTTCTACTATCCTCTCGTCAATGGTTCTAACCAAGCCTTTCAGCATTTCCTCCAAATCTTTCTTTGAGATAGTATCTACGACTCCCATACCGACGTTTCCAACCGCTCCCGTGTCACCGGCCTCGTTGCTAGATCGTGACGTTTTTCTTGTTCTTGGAGCCATTTCCGCACAGGTATTCCCTTCGCTTGAACCTGCAAAAGACATAATCTTAAAACTTTAGAGTTTTGTTGTTTCTCATTCATGATCGGACTACTACCGGTGGACTCGTGGTTGCCTGAAAAGATCTTGAGCTGTTCATTTCCCACAGACGGCGCCAAATGAAAAGGTATGAATATTCCCTTCCCTCCTAATGGTTTTACCTTGTCACAAATACAGAGTAAACTTGAGAGAGAGGACTTTGTAGAAAGAATACTTGGATTGTATTGATGTCAAAAGTGTGTCGTGTTTCATGGGGTGTACCCTTATTTATAGTGCTTTCATCGTTAGATCAGAGATTACCAGCCTGTCATCCTCTTTCTATTGCCAGACTGGCTATCATACATAAATAAAATGTTTAACTATTTATTGACCGGAACGTCCAGGTCCGATAATATTCCTCATCTTAGTGTACTTTATCCAGGGACCGGATACTTTATTCAATATTTCCATTACAGTACTTTTCCCTTCATTAATTTTGCAATTCTTATCCTTAATTAAAAGGGAAAATTCACGAGATACCCCTATTTTCTTTCGTAATTCATAATATACCCCTGTGATTTTAGTAATTAAACTTTAAACATGCTTAAATATTGTCCAAAATTGATGAAACTTTACATGGACGATGCTAAAGTGTTATATTTTGATCCAATATAAAATTTGAAGTTTTTTAAGCTCACATGTGACCTGTGGGACCCAATGAACAGTCACTTATTCATTGGGTCCCACAGGTCATATGTGAGTTTAAAAAGCTTTAAATTTGATATTGGACCAAAATATAACACTTTAGCATCGTCCATGTAAAGTTTCATCAATTTTGGACAACATTTAAGCATGTTTAAAGATGAATTATTAAAATCACAGGGGTATATTGTGAATTACGAAAGAAAACAGGGGTATCTCGTGAATTTTAAAAAGACAATCTTTGGACTACCTCATACCACAGAAAGAGAATTCGCCAGCTAGGGCTATGCGTCAGATGTCATATTCACTGTATGGCGTTAGTCGGATGTAAGAGTAAACACAAGTGAATACAAAAATTATTTGCCTCTAAAAAAAAAAATATTCACCGATAACGTTAGTAACCTTCCATCCTTTAAGCTCCGTTTCTCTCCACCATTCCCTCAGTTAAGAATACATGTCAAAGAAAGTGGGGTTAGGTTAGGTGGTAGTTAAGTAATTGACCCGCGTATTGATGAAAGTCACTGATTGATGGGTCTTTTGGCCTCCGGGTGGTTTAAGAAGTAAGAAGATGGAACAAATCTGCCTGGGAATCGGCGAGCTAATTTTGGTAGTCACGTTACAGGTGAATAGTTTGGGGAAGACCCACCAGAAGAACCAATATTATGGGAGGAATTGGAAACTTTGGAAGGAATTAGATATTGGGGAAGCAGTGTGCGCGTGACTAATTTAGATGCCCAACCCTATTAATTATATCAAAATAATGGTGGTTGGAGAGAGATGCCAGTACATCCAATTCTAAACAACCTGCTTGTTAGAATATGAAGAAGAATTGGACACTCGGAAGCCGGCTAGAACTCCGTTTTTAGAGAAATGAGAGATTATTTGACGACCGAACTAGTTTGCCAAATCTTTTAGCGAAATAGAAATTAACAAATAAATAGTTTCGTTACCACATGGAATTATCAAACTGGTTCCTCTGCATACATCTTTTGTACCACTATTATTCAATCTCTGATGGTTATAAACTACATTCCAAGGAAATTGTTTATGTCACCAACGTCCTGATTTTGAACTCCAAATTCAGTTTCTCTTTAATGGCAACATTCATTTTCTCATCATTTACTGTCAAAAGGTAGTCATCCATATAGATAGCTAGATAGAGAGATTTGTTTTCATTCTTTACAAAGAGAGAGTAATCATTAAGAAATTGCTGAAATACTAAATTTGAAATTGTTTAAGGCCATAAAGGGATTTCCTAAGCATAAAAAACTTGGTTTTTCTCGTGGTTCCTTATAACGGAAAGGTATGAAGGCATTAGTAATGTCAAATGGCTAATGGTTCAATTCCTTTTACAAGCAACAAATACAAGGGCTCAAATTGTGCTAAACTTCACTACTGGTGAGAAGATATCTTGGTAACCTATGTCATTTCTTTGAGTGTAGCTCTTGACTACCAACCTACCTTTGTATCTTTTTAGAGTTCCATCAGCCCTATGTTTTAGTTTGTATAAACCGCTTACATTCTATCACCTTTTTCCTTTAGGAAGGTCTACAATCTCCAAGTTATTTATATATATAGCTTCAAACTCCTTATCATATCCTTAATCCATTGATCATATTTTATGGCTATTTGGTAATCTGTAGCTTCACTTCTGCTTTGACAGCATTGCAAGCAGATGTATAATTGTATAAATGAGCAATGCTATCAACTAGCAATGCAACACTTCATTATGGCTTTATCAAGGATTTAACATGAACAATCAATATCATCTCTCAAGCCTTATCATATTTGTATTCTTCTTAGACAGAAATGAAAGATCTAACATTGTTCAACTTTTCAAATAAAATACTAAATTGGGGTCAAGGAACATAGCTGATTCAAGTGGTTGTTTTACTTGTTTCTTTCCTGTATTTCCTACAATATAATTATGTAGCTGTGTTGGAATTTCTTTGTTTCTTGTTGATCTCCTTAAGTAATGTCATTCATGGGCTGATTCTGCCCTTTCAGCTTGGTGTTGTTGTTGTTTCTCGAAGCTAACTTCTGTTGTTGATTACCCTCTTCTAGTTCTTCAAAATCAAAACTACTTAGAGGATGTAAGTAGAGATTAGCAAGAAATATGGGTTATGAATGTTATTGCCAATATCTTGAAAATTTTATTTCCTGTCTGTTGTTGTGTTTCCTAATCTGTAAGGGAAAGTATTCTCATAAAATCTGACAACTCTATTCACAAGAATCTTGTCATTGACTATGTCATACAATTTATAACCTTTTTATCAGGAGCATAACTAAGAAAACACCTTTAAAGATCTTGAAGCAAGTTTGTCATGAAGATCTTGATTATTATAAGCAAATGTTAAACATCCAAAACATCTCAATTCTTCATAGTTGGGTTGACAGTTGTATAATATTTTAGAGGGTGATTTCCCTCAAACACTTTATAGAGACATCCTATTAGTAAGATATACTGCTGTCTACACACTTTCACCCAAAAACTTGAGATGTAAGGATGAATGAAACATTAAACTACAATTATATTGGTGTTTTCACTTCACAATCCTATTTTGCCGTGGGGTGTGGGCACATGTCAGCCATCTTTTAGTTCCCTTAGATTTAAGAAAATACAAATTAGCTTTAGAACTTCCTAATTCATACGAATTATCGGTTCTAATGCTCTAAATGTTCTTCCCAAAATGAAGATTGATCATACTAAGGAAATCTATTATATCTTTGAAAGAATCATATTTGGTTTCGGCTAATTGAACTCAAGTTACTCTATATTTATCGTAAAAAAAGGCAGAATATATCCATTATGAGTTTTGACCTTATAAGGTCCCCCAATATCTATGTGAATGAGATCAAAGTATCTAGTAAGGGTATCACTCTTATGTAAAAAGGGAATATATGTTTTACTTCTACAACATGATTCACACATTAACGACCTTTTATAGAGATGCTTATCTACCAAACTTAGATCTTTTATTTTATTGATAGGGAGATGACCAAGTCTATGTGTTGGGATAAAACTACACTATAATAAATATAGATTTAAAGCAAACTAATAGGCAAGTGTACCTATTCGGAATAGTATAACAAGTGTCGTATCCACAGAGAGATTGTTCAATAATCCTAGTCTTGGTAGTTAATTAAAAACTGTAAAAAGGGGTTTAGCCGGAGGCAAGCTTGATTTGTTGTTGGATTAGTACAGAAATAATAAAAACAGTAAAACAGTTGTGTATTAAGTGGATGGAAAATGTGCTAAGGAAGGTGAAATCGCCCAATATAATTCAGATATTAATTATAATCCTGGTTTGCTCTTATTTGTCTGTTAAGAATTTATCTTGTGGCCTTCCTAAATCATAGATAAGGACAACTCTTAATTAATTCAATAGACTTTTTACAATCAGAAAAAGTCTAAAATCATTAATTAGCTTTAAGCGAGAATTCTTTTTATAACAGCGATGGATTTTATCTGCTAATCAAGGAGATAATATCTACCGTTTATCTCTCTTGTGGTCTATTCTCTAATTTACAAAATCATTGAAATTAGAGAAACCGTAAATGCATAAAAATGATCAGTTGTTAAGCATTTAATAATTTAGAGAGATAAAACAAATATTTATAAGCAAACCCGGTATTATAAATACGTCTGAATTATTTTGGGGTTAAACACCCATCCTAAGCACAAATATAAAATTACTCACACATGACAGTACTAAAAACAGAGTAAAGATAGAAATAGCCATTATTCAGAAACTGCTTGCGAAGAACGGGTCTGCACTCGCTCTCACTTCTGCTGCCTCTTTCTCTCTTTGTAAAATACTGCTTCTGTTTGAGTACGTACGTGAGTAAATGTGGTGAAGTGGTGAAATAAATAAAAGATGGAGAATTATGGTGTTACGGGATGAATTGAATGGAAGAGAATGGAGTGTGGTGAGCGTGGTTTGATTTTCTGGTTTTCTCCGTACGCCTGTTTAAGGTTGCAGTAGCTGAGTTTATATAGAGGAAGGGAAGAGGCAGATCCGTAAGAATTGATTGCAGGTTGATTGCTCATTAATTGCAGGGGACAGAGAGCTGAAACGCGTGAGAGAATTAAGGTAGGCGGAGTAGATGGATATGGCAAGTTGCAGACAGTCGGCGCGAAGAAGAAAACTGTTCGCGACTGATTTTTAGTCACGTCCGCGTTGGCGTCCGCCTGAAACCATGCGGTTGCTTGTGTGTGGTGTCCGCCTATGCGTCCGCCTTATATGGGGCGGTTCTCATGCGGTTGTTTCTATCTTGTCCGCCCAATATGGGGCGGTTGTCCATGCGGTTGTTATGTAGTCTTGTCCGCCTAAGAGTCCGCCCAGCCCCATGCGGTTGCTTATGTGGACACGAGTTGTTGACTTACTTTCTTCTACGAACTTTGACCGGCTCTAGATTCTTCGTTTGGACTCCGTTTTCTGAGCCGTTTGCGTCTATGCGTTCGTCTCTTCGTCTACTTTACTCCCAGCTTGGTTTTCCTCATGTTTAAACAATAAATTTGTGAGATAAAATAAAACATAAACTAGAGGAAAAACTAACCGAAGTGGAGAAATGAGCAAGAAAGTGTTAATATAATATATGAAATACACCTATAAAACATGCTCATTTGGACACTTATCACACCCCCACACTTATCTTTTTGCTTGTCCTCAAGCAAAACCATGTACCCAAACAAGTAGGGAATGCTCAATATTAACAAATACTATTATGAAGGGTAGGATAAAGAAGTCAATAGTACATGATCTTAAACTTTTTAGAGGAGTGTGATCCATCACCTACTGGTGGCATAGGTGTACTCAGGGCAAAAATAAAAATTAGAGTTTCGGGGTATGATCCGGAGTACTTCAATGTTCTTTGTTTAGGTGACTCTAAGAACTTTTACCATGGCCAACTTCTCTCAAGAATGGGCATTGAGGAGAAAACAAAAGGAAAAATAGAGTTATGCATTTGTTTCACTTTTGCATAAGAGATGAGAAGATAATATGTAGGCATAAGCCTTCGTATTTAAGAACACTCAACTCTCTTTGTTGGTTACCAATGGTGTCTCGCAAGTCCCTTATTTATTTTATTTTTTTTTGACAGAGAAGCACCCCTTAGCAATCCCTAAGAAAGAAGACAGAAGGAACCCCTGAGTAATAAAAATCCACCATTCAGATCATTTGGTCACACCGCATAAAAATGCTCCTCAAAAGTAATCAAAATTTTAAAATTTTTGAATTTGTACCATTTATACCATTTATCCCACAATTCATAACAGTATTTATTCTTAAAGAGAACAACCCAACATAAAGGGTCCATGATATTGAATTTGAACAAACGCAAGATAAGCAGAGAGATTAAGCATTTTAGCATAAAATGTCACCGAAAAGGGCACACTCCCCCACACTTAATTGAACAATGTCCTCATTGTTCACCCGAAAAACAAGGGAAGGTTTCAGAAGACCTTTTCGGTAAGTAGATAAAATAGAGAGAACACAAAGCTCATGAATAATCATTTAAGCACATAAACTCTCCTCTGCATTTTATTTAAATAAAAGCATAATTAAAGAAACTGGTACTCCCCTGAGATTATTTTTGCTAGCGTTATAGGAGTTCCCCCACACTTGAGCTTCAGCCTCAAGTAGCGTAGCTTGGTTGCGGTGTAGACATGAAATTGCACCTGCATAAGACACTAGAAGCAACCATACTACAAACGGGGTTAATAGTTAGCAAAAACAAAATTGAAAGAGAACCTGATAATTAAAAGAGCATAAAAGCATATAAAAGATAAGTTCATCCGGGTTGCCTCCCGGAAAGCTGCCCTTCTTTAACGTCTTTGGCTAGACGCTTTCATGAAGTCATCCGGGATCGAATATGAATGTTGAAGTCGGCTTCAACGGTTGGGTGGGACGGTCATCATGAATTTTTGAAATTTGTTGAGTGGAATGCTCTAATGGTTCTGGTGGTGGGTAGCGTGGTTTGGTATATAATTTTCTTTTATCCAGAGCTGCTACCATTTTGATTGTGTCAGGGTGTATTAGTTGGTTATCACAGGATTCAACTAAAGCATTTTCAAGAGCATCATTACGAATAATAGCAGATGATTATCCTGCACAATAGAGTCGACAATGTCCATGGAAAAGGTGTCTTCAATATGAGCGGGTTTCTTTATAACCTTGGACATGTCGTATTCTAAAGTTTCGTTATGCAGCCTTAAAATGATTTTTCCTTTTTCAACATCGATTAGTGCTCTAGCAGTTCTCATGAAAGGTCGTCCTAAGATTAAGGGCACCCTAGTGTCTTCTTCCATGTCAATTACAATAAAATCAGCGGGGAACACAAAAGTTCCTACAGTAACAATCAAATCTTCTATTATCCCTTTTGGGAATACTAAAGATCTATCTGCTAATTGTAATTGAATAGAAGTAGGCATGCATTTACCAATCTTAAGTTTGTTGAAAGTTGAGAGTGGCATTAAATTGATACTAGCTCCTAGATCACATAGCCCACTACCACAATCAACATTATCAATGGAACATGGAATAATTGGCAAACCTGGGTCTCCAAGTTTTGGAGGGAGACTCTTGAGAAGTACTGCTGACACTTCCTGTGTAAGGTGTACAGTTTCCACTTCCTGCAACGATCTTTTGTTGGTGATGATATCCTTCATGAACTTTGCGTATATTGGCATTTGTTTTAAAGCATCTGCAAAAGGAATATTAATCGTTAGTTTCTTGAAGTGAGTTAGAAACTTTCCAAACTGTTCATCTAAATTTTTCTTTCTTATTCTGTTTGGAAAAGGAAGTGGGGGAAGAATTTTAGTGAGAGAGGAAGGAGTAGATTCAGGAGGCTCCTTCTCCTCGGAATAATTTTCGTAGGAGGTGGGGCTTCTTCAGCATCTTCCTGTTCTTCTTCTGGATTTTCTTGAGGCTCATGAGCTTGCTGTTCTTGGTTATCAGTATCATCTCGGGGAAGAGATGAGTTGAGCGGCCTACCACTTCTCAACGTCACTGCCTTGGCCTGTTCCCTTGGATTTGGATTTGGCTGACTAGGGAAGGCACCAGGTGGCCTTTGTGCAAGCTGCTGGCTGATTTGCTCCAACTGTTGGTTGGTTTGTTGTATCTGGGCTTCAACCCTTCTGTTAGTGGCTTCTTGATCCACGAGTCTGGTATGGGTCGTAGTCATGAATCCTTTCATTAAGTTCCTGAATTCCTCATTTGGATCAGAAGAGTTGAGGATGGTTGTTGTTGTTGCTGGAAACCTGGAGGGGCACCTTGTGCTCTATAACCCATATTAGAATTTGGTTGGGGTCTGTTTCCCTGATAGGTATTGGAATTGTTGTTCTGCCCTCCTTGGTTCTGATCATTATTTTTCCATGAGAAATTCGGGTGATTTCTCCATGGGTAGTTGTTGTTGAAGTTATTGTTGTAGGAATTACCGGGGCGGTTTCCTATGAAGTTTACATCCTCGTACTGGTTTTTACCTTCGCACTGATGGGTTTCATGAGGACCGGCGCATATGACACATCCTTCTGTAGGTGGAACTGGTGGTGAACTTGTAGGTGGGGAAGCTATTGTTTTTACGATTTCGTTTTGAGATGTTGTTAGCTTTTCCACCATCTTTGCAAGGGACGAGATCTGGGCTGATAAATGATCCGTAGGCTCAACGTGGAGTAGGCCTGCTGCTCGTGGCGTTCTTCCCTTGGATCTCGTCCACTGTCTTGTATTGCTCGTCATGGTTTCGAGAAGGTCCATTCCTTCTTTAGGAGATTTCATCATGAAACTTCCTCCTGCAGAGGAATTGACGAGTAGTCGGTTCCCATCATCCAGACCGTTGAAGAATGACAGGCAGAGGGATTGATTGTCAAGACCATGGTGGGAACACTTCATTAGCATATCCTTGAATCTGTCCCATGCGTCGTACAACGTTTCTCCCGGCTCCTGACAGAAAGTGTTGATTTCACCGATCAATTGCCTCGTTCTACTGGTTGGGTAGTATTTGGCAAGGAATTTTTGGGCCATTTGCAGCCATGTGGTGATTGATCGGGAGGGAAGACTTCGGTACCACCTGTTTGCTGAATCCGACAACGAGTGAGGAAATAGTTGTAGACGGATTCTTTCTTTGACGTTGCCGGTCTGACCAAAGGAATTGCAGAAGTCTAGGAAGAGACTCAGATGATTTGGGGCTTCATCTGGGTTCGCTCCACTAAACTTGCCTAAATCCCGGACGGCGGTGATGTAGTGGGTTTTGAAAGCCCATCGTCCGGTTTCTAGCGGTGTTAGTTCGGGGAGAACTATGGCTGATGCTCTTCCTTCGGTATCCGGTTGGTGGTAGTCAGAGAGAGCACGGTGTTCTGGTTGATTTGCATGGTCCATTTCATTTATAACTTCGTTATCGGCCATGGCTTGATTTCTCAGGTTTCTTTGTGCTTGTAATAAAGTGCGCTCGGGTTCGGGTCTCGGACTGATAGGTGGAGAACCTCGGGTTCGAGTATTTGGCATGCACAGAAGATAACTTGTGGTTCGTCAGAAACTGAAATTAATTAGTAAATAGATAAAGAAAGACAGAGATATTGGTTAGGCTGATAAACGTTAATTAAACAATACATGATATATTTTTATATATATATATTTTTTAACAAGAGTAAAATGACAGAAATAATGACAAGGGAAATTAAATGACAGATAATTATAAGTTAGTTAGAGACAGAAATTATAAGTTAGTAGTTAGAGACAGAAATTATAAGTTAGTAGTTAGAGACAGAAATTATAAGTTAGTATACTGGAAATTTAAATGTTAAGGACAATGGAAATTAAATGTTAAGGACAATGGAAATTAATGTTAAGGACAATGGAAAATGGAAATAAATGTTAAGGACAATGGAAATTAAATGTTAAGGACAATGGAAAAAATGTTAAGACAATGAAATAATGACAATATATTAAGAAGTCAGAGATGTCAGAGTCAAATGTCCGAAGTCAGATGTCCGAAATTAGATGTCCGAAGTTAGATTAACAACAAAATAATATAAACAAAATATTACAGTATAGCAAGTGAACTACCGGAAACTAGGGAAATTGATGGAATCAATCTCCCCGGCAACGGCGCCAAAAACTTGTTGGGATAAAACTACACTATAATAAATATAGATTTAAGCAAACTAATAGGCAAGTGTACCTATTCGGAATAGTATAACAAGTGTCGTATCCACAGAGAGATTGTTCAATTATCCTAGTCTTGGTAGTTAATTAAAAACTGTAAAAAGGGGTTTAGCCGGAGGCAAGCTTGATTTGTTGTTGGATTAGTACAGAAATAATAAAAACAGTAAAAAGGTTGTATTAAGTGGATGGAAAATGTGCTAAGGAAGGTGAAATCGCCCAAATATAATTCAGATATTAATTATAATCCTGGTTTGCTCTTATTTGTCTGTTAAGAATTTATCTTGTGGCCTTCCTAAATCATAGATAAGGACAACTCTTAATTAATTCAATAGACTTTTTACAATCAGAAAAAGTCTAAAATCATTAATTAGCTTTAAGCGAGAATTCTTTTTATAACAGCGATGGATTTTATCTGCTAATCAAGGAGATAATATCTACGTTTATCTCTTTGTGGTCTATTCTCTAATTTACAAAATCATTGAAATTAGAGAAACCGTAAATGCATAAAAATGATCAGTTGTTAAGCATTTAATAATTTAGAGAGATAAAACAAATATTTATAAGCAAACCCGGTATTATAAATACGTCTGAATTATTTTGGGGTTAAACACCCATCCTAAGCACAAATATAAAATTACTCACACATGACAGTACTAAAAACAGAGTAAAGATAGAAATAGCCATTATTCAGAAACTGCTTGCGAAGAACGGGTCTGCACTCGCCTCACTTCTGCTGCCTCTTTTCTCTCTTTGTAAAATACTGCTTCTGTTTGAGTACGTACGTGAGTAAATGTGGTGAAGTGGTGAAATAAATAAAAGATGGAGAATTATGGTGTTACGGGATGAATTGAATGGAAGAGAATGGAGTGTGGTGAGCGTGGTTTGATTTTCTGGTTTTCTCCGTACGTTGTTTAAGGTTGCAGTAGCTAGTAGCTTTATATAGAGGAAGGGAAGAGGCAGATCCGTAAGAATTGATTGCAGGTTGATTGCTCATTAATTGCAGGGGACAGAGAGCTGAAACGCGTGAGAGAATTAAGGTAGGCGGATGTTACATTAGCAGTTACGATGGAGAGTAGTAGTAAAGTGAGAGAGAATAGAGTAGTAGGTAGAGGAGTAGATGGGATATGGCAAGTTGCAGACAGTCGGCGCGAAGAAGAAAACTGTTCGTGACTGATTTTTAGTCACGTCCGCGTTGGCGTCCGCCTGAAACCATGCGGTTGCTTGTGTGTGGTGTCCGCCTATGCGTCCGCCTTATATGGGGCGGTTCTCATGCGGTTGTTTCTATCTTGTCCGCCCAATATGGGGCGGTTGTCCATGCGGTTGTTATGTAGTCTTGTCCGCCTAAGAGTTCGCCCAGCCCATGCGGTTGCTTATGTGGACACGAGTTGTTGACTTACTTTCTTCTACGAACTTTGACCGGCTCTAGATTCTTCGTTTGAACTCCGTTTTCTGAGCCGTTTGCGTCTATGCGTTCGTCTCTTCGTCTACTTTACTCCCAGCTTGGTTTTCCTCATGTTACACCAATAAATTTGTGAGATAAACAATAAAACATAAACTAGAGGAAAACTAACCGAAGTGGAGAAATGAGCAAGAAAAGTGTTAATATAATATATGAAATACACCTATAAAACATGCTCATTTGGACACTTATCACTATGATGCCAGAAACTCAATGTATTTTTACATTCAAAAGCAGAAACAAGTTTTCCGACTACACAACCAGTTACAATTCTCTTGTATTCCTCGTCCTCACTAGGGTTGTCTAGCATATAGATTCCTGAACTCGACCTCCCTATCGATGTTCAAGTAAACTACTAGAATCCCGAAACACAAAACATTTGGCATCAAAAAGAATCTTCTACACATTTATTTTGATAATCTAGCAATATAAATCAAATGAACGTTAAGGGATGGCACACGAAGCACATTGGTTATGGTGATTAAATTACCAACTATTTTAATGCTGAGGATGTCCATCAAGCATACTTACAGTTTGTTAATGGTCAAGATGCTTATAGTCAAAAGATTTCATTAGATCACAACACACGTGCTTTGAGGCACCTGAATTTATGATCCAGTCAAAAGTACTTCTAGCAGCAAGATTTTCAAGATTCGAACATGAAACATGATTAAACTGAGATTTATGATTGAAAACAAAATAAGAGTTACCAATAAAACTGTAACTGGTGTTACTCCTAGTGGTTCTTTCATTCCTCTCTTCTTGGTTCTTGGTCGTGTTTGCCAAGATTTGATTAATCTCCTCAACACTGTAGCTTATTGTTGCTGTTTCTCTTGGTTAAATACTGGACTTTGTTAACTTCTCGTCAGACTTTCTTGGTTGGTTTCGAGAGCGTTGGCTACACCCGAGATCTTTCTACCCTTTGGAAAGCTCCAATTTGGGGGATATATGATTTTTTTGAAACACTTATCTTATGTGTGCCCATTTTTCTCACAATATGTACAGAAAATTGAATTTCATCTTGGCTTCTGACTGGGTCTCGTTGTAGCTTGAAGTGACTTTCATTGAATATTTATAGCAAAAGTGTTGATGTAGTGTTTTGATAAGCAAACTCAGTCATATATTGAGCACTGTCGAGAGATCAGTCTTGAACTGACTACTGGGTTTTATCTTTCCTAAATATGTGGAAAGATAAATAAACAAATATTTCCAGATCTTTCGAATTTTTATATCTCCTTAGAGATTTATATTCTTCAGTCAGAGATATATTTTTCTAGTTTGATAACTAAATACTTTGTATACATAGAGAAAATTTAGGAAATATTCTAGAGTTATCTTTTATAGATAAATATCATGAAATCTATATACACACTAATAGGAAGAGAGCAGTGGCGGTGAAGCAGACCGAAAAACATAGAGAATGAGATTTGAGAGACAATTCACAAAGAGTATAGTTGTTGTGGTTGTGTTGTACGTAATTTGAGTTCAGAACTCAAATTACGTGTGAGTTATGTCAAGATAGTGTTCTTGACGTGTGGGTTTGTATTCGCATTGAATATGTGATTGTATAGCAGTTGTTATACGTGATTATAATAAAGATTCAACTTTCACTTCGTTCTGGTCTTCCCTTTTTCTCTCTCCAATCTTCCTGAGTTGTGGGCTCAGATCATCGACACTTGTGAGTTATAGACTCAGATCATTGATGACTAGGAACTTTCATTTAGTATTAGAGCAGGTTCCCCTTACTATAGCAGATAAATATTTAGGAGAGATCGAAGATGAATTCCTACTATGTCAAACCCCCCCAAGCTCACAAAACTCACACTAGTTGGTGCGAGCATATGGAAGAGCAATTGATCCCGATCGATGTGCAATTATGGGATGTAGTGGCCGAAGGAGATCTTAAGCCTACGATCAAAGAAAATGGAGTCTCTAAAGAAAAGCCAAGGGCCAGCTGGAACGAAAATGACAACAAGATGATCAGTAAAAACAAACAAGCTCGTAGAACCATCATGCCATCTCTGTCAGACTCAGATCAGTAGAAGGTACTGGGATTGCGCATTGCCAATGAGGTATACGATTTTCTAAAAACTTCTTATGTAGGAAATGATTCCATAAGAAAGGAAAAAGACAAGAAATTTAAGAGGTAGTTAGATAACGTTAAGATGAGACGAGATGAGTCTATTACTCAGACCTTGGAAAGGTTTGAGAAAATTCTGGAATATCTTAAAGCTATTGGTGTAACACTCTCAAACAATGTTATTAACGAGAGATGCCTTGACAATCTAGGAAAAGAGTGGCTAAGTTATACCACCTTGCTCGAAACTACATGAGATATGTCAGAGCTGTTGCTAGAAGAACTCAGTTATGAACTCATGGTCTACGAAGGGAAGATGAGAGGTGACATTGTTACTCAAACTAAGGATCTGGCCTAAACTTATGTGAAACTACCACAAAATCAGAAGATGAGGATTGTGACGTAGATGAGGAAATTACTAAGATTATGAACATAATTCAGAGGCTGTGTAGTAGATAACAAAGGTTAAACCAACATGTAAGTCAAATAAGGGACAAAATACATGTTTTAAGTGTAACTAGCCTGGTCGTGTTGTCAAGGATTTTCCTCTTAAATATAAGGAAACTTCTTAGAAGAAGATTAAGAAATCACTGCTGGAAAAAAAAGAATAAACAACGCCCCTTTAACAACGGTTATATTTTGTAAATTGTTTTTTTATCATAGGCCGGACATCTTAAACAACACTTTGTTTACAAAGCATTGTTTTTGTTATCATGCCCAAAGTCAAAAACAACGCTTTGCTACAAAGCGTTCTTTAAAGAGACATGTATAAAAAACGCTTCAGGAAGGAAGCGTTTTTTATGTGTTTGGGTGTGATAACATAAAAAACGCTTCACTTAAGAAGCGTTTTTTATGTTACCTAAATTAACACACTCTTTTCGCCCTCCCGCCCAGTCTTCTCATCAATCAAATCGCGACTATTCCCTTACAACTCTCTGTAAACGCTCTCTGTAAACATGCTAGCTTCTCAATCCAAACCATCCCAGAATTAAATTCATTTCGATTCCATCGCGGCGCCTCTTCGATCTCTTCCCCTTTCTTCTGATATCTGCGCTCGCCATCTTCATCAATATTCTAGCTTCTAACATTCTCTGCAACCCGGCGGCCAAATTGTTGATGCATGCGTCGATATCAATCGTCAGTGCCTCGAGCTCTCTCGCTATCGGTAATATTGAGCTGCGAACACATATATGCCTATCGATCCTTATTTTTTTATATGTATACTCTTCGGTAATTAATTTTGATTTTGCAAATCGCACGAACAGGGAACATACATGCCCTGTCGCACGCATGGAGGTGCCTCTGGATTACAACCCCAACTAGCGAAAGGAACAACATACATGCACGCTAGATCTGTGGGCTATATTCTTGTACTGATGAGGTAATTTTGCAAACTGAACTTCTTAATCAGGAAAATATACATGCTCTGTTTGTTCGGGATTAAGGCGTCTGCTTGTTTGGGACTAAGGCGTGAAATATATTGTGTGTGTATTGTTTGGGAATAATTTTGCATGCAAACCAAACTGTGGCGCACGCATTTGTTGTTAACCTATGTGTGCTTGCAAACCAAAGTTGTTAATCAGGAACATATATACTCTCTGTTTGTATGGGATTAAAGGCGTGAATAAAGGTACGTGTGTTTGGGAATAATTTTGCATGCAGACCAATGGACTTGCGCGCTGGTTTTTACTATGTGCTAATTGTTGTTAATCAGGCGCGTATATTGTTGTACTATATATGTGCTGATTTTTACTTGCTGGTACAATTAATGGACTTGGGAATTAATGTGTAATATAATACGTTTCGGCATGCATACAAATATAGCCACCTGGTTTATATGGCGAAATTAATTTGGTTAGATGATTATAGGGTGTATTAATTAATGCTATATATTATTTATAGTATAACCTAGGGTGCAAATATTAGATGACCATGGGATGTATTAATTAGTTACAAAGACATAGCATTACGGCAGCTTGCCTGACGTCCCCTTCCCCATATTGCTTTTACCTTAACATCCACCCAGAATTTTATCTACGTTTCTACCAATACCAACATCAAAAACTTTTAAGTTCCTTCACATTCTTCTCAGATTTGTTATCCGGTCAAGCTAGACATTCCATTTAACCCTCTAATTCTTTGGAAATCTATATGACCACCATTGGCCATATTAGAGACCTCTAGCTACTTACAGCTTCTTAATTTCTTGTAGTTATTATTTTAGTATCCCTTTACATTTTTTGGCTAGCACCTATGACCTTCGATCGTCATCAACCTATAATAAAAAAATTGAACTCGGACGTGCCCACCAACTTTATTTTCCTTCACGACCTTTCTTCTCTCCTTTTCGATTCCTTTAGTCACCTCTGATTAGTATATATGCTGTGGAAGCTTCAGTAGATCGAACAATCAGAACTGGACAGCACTGAAACATCACAGAGAAAATTGGATAAAAAGTCAGACGAATTTGGCCGATGGAGACGGTTGCTGCCTCTGTTGAAGATGAAAGTACCGCCGATCATGATGATTCTTCTACTGATACAAAAGAGACAAAAGAAGAAAAACATGGTACAAAAGAGATAGAGGCAGATACAGATGAAAGGATGAATGAGAACTAAGAAACAAAGAGGTTGAAGAAATTGGCTAAAAAGTTAAGTGAGGCTGCCATGAAGTAGAGTCCGGTGGCGATTAACGAATTACTGGCCCACTTCATGACCTTGAATGAAGAAAACAGTTTTCTAGAATAGTTATATGAGGAGGATAGGAGGAAACTTAGTTGATTATATGGTGGCATGGGGGACTATATGAAGATAAAGTGGTACCAAATCACCCGGTTGATGAGTTTCATGTCTTATGGATGGAGATGGAGATGGTGAAGCTAGGCACTTCTCCATCTCTAGTTTCGATTGGATTCGTATCTTCTTTCAGTTTTGAACATCGATAGGTCTGAGAAATCTTTAAACACTAGGACATGAGTGTCTGTAGATTGCATGTAGTCATTTGGAATACTAGCCACACACTGTTGATGTGGGGTGCATCGTATCTTTTTAAAAAAACTAGATGAAGGTCCCTTGGCAATTAAAAAGATTGAGAGATTCCCCCTAAGTATGATTCCCCCTGAGTTTGCATGTTAAGCGACTTTAACAAATGATAGCAATAAGTGACAGTTTTTATGCGCAATAAGTGACAACTTTTATGTTATACTATAACCTTAGTAGAAAACTTTCTACTATGGTTAAAGTATAACATAAAAGCTGTCATTTATTATGCATAAAAGCTGTCACTTATTGTTATCAAGAAACAAATGATAGCAATAAGTGACAGCTTCTATGCACAATAAGTGACAGCTTTTATGTTATACTATAACCATAGTAGAAAGTTTTCTACTAAGGTTACAATATAACATAAAAGCTACCATTTATTGTGCATAAAAGCTGTCACTTATTGCTATCATTTGTTAAAGTTGCTTAACATGCAAACTCAGGGGGAATCATACTTAGGGGGAATCTCTCAATCTTTTTAATTTCCAAGAGATATTCATCTAGTTTTTTTAAAAGGTATGATGCACCCCACATCAACAATGTGTGGCTAGTATTCCAATTGACTGCATGCAATCTACTGACATTCATGTCCAAATGTTTGAAGATTTTCAAACCTATTGATGTTCAAAACTGAAAGAAGACGCGAATCCAATCGAAACTGAAGATGGAGAAGTGCCTAGCTTCTCCACCTCCGTTTCCATCCATAAGTCATGAAACTCATCAACCGGGCGATCTGGTACCACTTTATCTTCATATAGTCCCCCATGCCACCATATAATCGACTAAGGTTCCTCTTATCCTCATCATACAACTATTCTAGAAAACCGTTTTCTTCATTCAAGGTCATGAAGTGGGGCAGTAATTCACTAATCTCCACTGGACTCTACTTCGTGGCAACCTCACTTAACTTTTTAGTCAATTTCTTTAACCTCTCTGTTTCTGAGTTCTCATTCATCCTTTCATCTATATCTGCCTCTGTCTCTTTTGTATCATGCTTTTCTTCTTCTGTCTCTTTTGTATCAGTAGAAGAATCATCATGATCGTCGGTACTTCCATCTTTAACAGAGGTAACAACTGCCTTAGTGAATTGGAAATTTCTGCTCAGGTACGTATTATAAGTACTTTTGTGTTTGAATTGGTGATTTTAACTATTTGCGCATGTTTGGATAAGTTTAAATGGTGTACTTAATTGCTTTTATAATTCTCGTGTGCAGCTTGTTGATGATCTCAATACTTATTCACAAGCCGATCTCAAGTTTGTCAATAAGGAGAGGGCACACACATGTGTTGAAAGCACTAAATTGATCAGAAGAAGTCATGAGTCATCTATCTTTTCTTTTTTCAAATGGTTGTATTGTACATGTTATGATCGAACTTGAACCATTTTTAGTAGTTTGGTTAACTAGCTAGTTACAAATGTTGTAGTTGATCGATACTACACTTAAGCCTATGTGCGCTGGTATAATATTAATGCAAACAAAGTACTGCTGTTGATCTATTAATTAGAATTCACCAGTTTGGTTGATCTGGTATATATAATGCAAACAGGTTCTGAATGATTTTGTGATTTTAATTTTATGTTATGTGCAGGGTAATAAATTGTATAAAAAATAAAAATATGAAAAATAGGACCATATAAGAAACGCTTATATGTATAAGTGTTTCTTATACTCTCGCGCCAAATGTCATAAAGAACGCTTATCAAGATAAGTGTTTTTTATAAAGCTTTATAAAGAACGCTTATATTAAACAAGCGTTTTTTATAGTCGGACATAAAGAACGCTTCAAGGTGAAAACGTTCTTTATGCCTTGTAGATTCCCGCCACCTTACCCACTTTAAAAAACGCTTTAGCGATAAGCATTCTTTTAAATTAATGTATAAATAACGCTTACAACACGTTCTTTAAGAGGCTCGACCATTTACGTCGCCATCATAAAAAATGGTTATAAAATGTTCCAAAAGACAGCTGCAGCTGCATAGGGATAGGATATCTTAGATACAGACTCAGAATCCGGGGAGTACGTGTATATGTGCTTGACGGCAATTACAAATGAAGATGATGACATCAATATTGAGTACAACATAAAGGCGAAGGAAAACTAGAAGGATACTCTTGAGAAAGAAGAGATATTTATTAAGTTAACCTCTACACTCTCTGAGATAAAAGTCTTCAAGAATCAGTATGATACTGAGATTAAAGAACTCAGGGCTAAGGTGGAAAATCTGAGCCAGTCTTCAACTGAAAGCAAAACATGTGTCATTGAGAGTCTAGATAAGCCAAGGATTAACTTTGTAAGTCCTTAGGAAACTAGAATCCCCACTCTTCCTTGTTGGGCTCAGGAAGAGATGAATTTCCTTTTGGATAGCAACAAATTGCTAAAAAGAGAATGTGAAACTCTATCAAACATAGTAGCCAAGGCAAATCGAAAGTTAGAATGTTAGACTTTGACTAATCCAACTTGGTATACCATGAAGGAGAATTTGAAGCAAATAATGTGGAATAATAACTCAGAAAAATGTGGCTTGGGATATAAGTCTAAGACATTCTCTCAGTCTACGACTGAGAAGTTAAAGACTGGAACTGCCAGACCTCAGGCAAGATTACACTCATGTCGATATTGCCATCAGCAAGGACACAAGATTAGATGGTGTCCCAAATTGTCGAGAAAACAGTTGTGTGAAGTATCATCGAGATGAAACTCATACAAAACCAATAGATTAACCATTCTGAGTCTGAGTCTACAGCTTAGTTCAAACAAGTCTGGGTACCAAAGACTAATTAGCCCTATCAGACTCACCAAGAAGACATCTCACCTTCTTCAGACTTTTTATCTCCTTCACAGTGATAAGATCATGATGCACTTCCATAAGCACACTCATCATATGCCTTACCATTTATTTGCCTATGGAGAGTGACTTCCTTTTTTATTTGGCAAAAGGGGTAAATTGGTCTTGAACCTATACAATGATTTAGAGGGAACATTAATCAGTTCAAGACTTATAGAGTTTACTAATTGGTCTTAAATGTATACAATGATTCGGGGGGAACATTCATCAGTTCAAGACTTATAGAATTCATCAGTTCAAGACTTACAGAGTTTGCCGCATCAAAAGGGGGAAACTATTGATGCAGTGTTTTGATCAACAAACTTAGTCATATACTAAGCATTGTCGAGAGATCAGTCTTGAACTGACTACTGAGTTTTATCTTTCCTAAATATGTGGCGAAGATAAAATAAGCAAATATTTCCAGATCTTCTAAATTCAGTTATATCACCTTAGATATTTATATTATTCAATCAGAGATATAGTTTTCTAGTTTGATAATTAAATACTTTGTATACATAGAGAAAATCTAGGAAATATTCTAGAATTTATCTTTTATAGATAAATATCCTGAAGATTTATATATACACTAATAGGAATAGAGCAGTGCGGAGAAGCACACAGAAAAGCATAGAGAGTGAGGTTTGAGAGGCAATTCACAAAGAGTTTAGTTATTGGTTATGTTGTAGGTAATTTGAGTTCAGAACTCAAATTATGTGTGAGTTATGTCAAGATAATGTTCTTGACATGTGGGTTTGTATTCGCATTGAATATGTGATTGTATAACAGTTGTTATACATGATTATAATAAAGATTCAACTTTCACTTCGTTCTAGTCTTCCCTTCTGATAAGTCGAGAATTTATCTATGTCTATGGGGTTTATTTATGCTTAATTTGTTGTTATTTATTACTAAATTCCCGCCTTATGGTTATTTTTATGCTTCTTGTTGCAATTGTCTTCTATGATGGGTTTGTGTGTTATTTCAGGTGAAAATCTCAAGAAAACGTGTTCCCGATCATTGTAGTGGAACTTTGGACTCTCAAACAAGTTGAACAGAGTGAAGACATGCATTATTCTTCAGTTTTAGGTTGGGTCCGGGACCTTGCACAGACCCTAAGTCCCGGACCAACCATTGGCTTGACTCTCAACCAGATTTGAAGACTGGTCCGGGACTTGATACACATCCTAAGTCCCGGACCATAACAAGACCTAACTCTCGACCAGTTTTAAGGATAGGTCCGGGACTTGATACACATCCTAAGTCCCGGACCATGCGTGGACCAATCAGATAAAACACACCGGACCAATCAGATAAAACGCAGCCTGATTCTGCATGGAAATGAGAAAATTAAAGATAGAATTTGGAAGTTATAAAAGGAGACTTACCTGACGTGAAGAATATCACACAATACACATAGAACACAGTTTTTGCACAGAATACAAAGGAGAGAGAGAAAGGTTTGAGCTTTGGGAAGATAGTGGAGATTATTCAAGAGAGAAGACTGAAGGCTAAGAACAGTGAATTCACGACAGTTATCGAAATCAGAGTTTCTTCTAGTTCTTCCTTCCCTGAGTCTGTTTTATTCAATTTGAGCACTGTTACCATGACTATGTCTGAGTAGTCTCTTTTTAATTCCGGTTTGCTATGTATCCCTAGATTGATTATTCCTGTACCTTTGTGATTTTCTGCAATTCGATTGAATAAAGTTCTTTTCTTTACTGAATCTCCTTAATCATTTATAATCTGGCCAATTATAAAGATTATTTTTTGTTAGCTTATAAGTGACGACTGCGGCTTTCAATTGAATACAGAAAAAGAACCGGTTAGTATAGAGATGGTAATTCCTCTAAATTGCTAACTGACCACTAATCTAGATTGTCCTTAATGCGGTTAATAAACAGTGGGTTCGTAACGAGAGTTAGAATTCGGTCTTTACTAATTAGAATTTGCTAAGCGGGAGACCGGAGGTAAATTACCTTTGTTCTAGGGTGTTATTCAGAATTGTCTTGGAAATCACTTAGGGAAAGGAATTACAGATCTAGGGAGAAGTAGTAAACCGGGATTTCTTTCCCAAATCAGTTTCGAAACAATTATTTTCCTGCTATTTATTGTTTTACAATCTGTTTACAGCTTTTATTTTCATCAAACCAAACCCCCCAATTTCCTGTTTTCATACGTTATTTAGTCTGTTTATTTCTGTTCGCTTGATAAAGATTAAAACTAGACATCGCCTCCTCTGGTTCGATACTTAGGGAATACTCTTTAATTAAAACTTGCTAGAATTGACCGGTACACTTGTCGTTAGGTTTTACCCCATCACCTTCCTTCTCTTTGATCTTCCTGAGTCGTGGACTCAGATCACCAACACCTGTGAGTCACAGACTTAAATCCCCTATGACTAGGAACTTTCAAAAAGACACCTCATTCTTTTCTATCTTCCTCTTACTCCTACCTACTTTTTTTGTCATTTTTCTTAAATGGGCAAGGAGTAGATCTTTTGTATTGTGGGAATCAGTGACATCATGAGGACATTTCCCCGCACCTGGGCATATTTAAGGTTCACCGACATAGAAATTTAATTATCCATTGTTGGTTATATATTCTTTGAATTGATCATTTCTTGAGCAAGAACAAATAGGCAGCGTGTCAGTAGAATCTATCTGATCCCAAATGCCCTTCACCTTGGTATAATAAGCATGAATCATATCGTCTCCCTGTTTTATAGTCAGGAGTTCCTGCTCCAAGGCATAGAGTCGTGCAAGATTGTTCTCCTCGATTCTTGAGGTTAATTCATCCCAAACAGTTTCGTAGAGGTGTTGAAGATGATGCTTTGGCAATATCTTCCATTGCTGACAGAATCCAATAAATGTCCATATGGTCACACCACTTCCATTCTTGTGCCCAAGACGCAGGTACGATCTCCATTCTTATCGAACCGTCAATGAACACCTTCTTACTCTTGACGAAGAGGGCTATTATCATGCCTCTCTTTCATGCCGTGAAACCGGTGCCGTCAAACTCGGTTCCTATAAGTAGCATCCCTGGGTAATCTAAATTGGGTAAGAACAAAGGAACTTATGCCGTTCAATGCCTCCAAATCATGCACTTATTTTTCAGCACTAGTACCAGTGGCTACCTTCTTCTTCTCTTGTTATTTTATCACTTCCTCCTCAGCTTCTACCATAGCATGTGTTGAAGAGAATATGTTGTAGCACCGTTGATAAGAGAGGAAAGGGATGAATCAGTGCTCTGATACCATGTTATGTTTGAGAAGATGAGGAAGAAACATGGAGACGGTAATTTAGTGTCAAAGAGTTAGACTTTCTATTAACACTTTAAAATCAACTCAATTAGAGGACTTAAGTGTTGCCTGTTAATATAGTGTACATGAACTAAGTAAACTACAACGATTATATATTAGTCCCTTGACTTAGCAGCCTATCGTAGGAGCTAAGATATAATGTATCATAGGAGCTGAGATATAATACATCTTAGGAGCTGGGATATAATATGATAACACTTCTCTGCCTAAGCTTTACTACACCAGTATATAATATATGCTAAGCAAAAAACCAACTTAAATTCACTTGAGTTTATGAAGAAAACACCCATTTAAAGAAACAATATCCAAGCCAAAAAACTTAATTCTAACAAATATTTTATTAGATACATATACTGTTGTACATACATACATACATACACACATATGTATATAGTATAATATACTCTATTATATAACATAGCTAGTATAGGACGGTTCTATTATACTCTGTTAGGAATATATATATACTCTGGTATAACTTCTATAATATACTAATTCATTATCAATGAGACATATAATTCTGCTTTGTTCTCTTCTCCCTTTGTCGGTTGACATGGTATTAGAGCCCAGTCAGCTCCTTTCTTGATTTTCCATCTCCGCTACAATGTCTCAAGGAAAGATAACCGATAATGAATGAAGGAAACGAGATGAATAAGAACTTACGGATAAAAGAATCGGTGACCCAGGAAAACTTCACGGCCATTGTTTAGCAAACGAGCGACCCTTTATTTCTTCACCCCTCTCATAATCCCAATCATACTTTCGGGATAAGATTCAAGGGATCGGGATTGTGCTTCGGTGCTTGGAAAGGTGCCGCAACCATCTCCCTTAAGGCACATAACAAGTTTGGGTTAGTAAATGGGGAAGTCATTGAACCACCTCGATCGTCGGAGCGCTATTCACTTTGGGAGCGTTGTAATCACACAGTTTTCTCATGGATTATCAATTCCCTTGACAAAGAAATTGCAGAGACAATTTTGTACTACGACATGGTGTATTATGCTTGGGAAAGTCTATGTCAACGATACGACCTTGTCATCAATGTTGAGATCTATGCTATTCAACGAGAGATAGTTCAAATCTAGCAAAACAATGACCTCATCACCACTTACTTATCAAGATTCAAGCGTTTATGGGATAAATTGGGTGTGGCTCGTGAAAACCTTAAATGCGAGTGCGGTAGTTGCGTCTACAACTTTCAGAAGCAAATTGAAGCCCAGTGACACCAAGATCACCTAATGAAGTTTCTTGATGGGCTTCACGACGATTTTAAGGAAGCAAAGGGTAACATCCTTATGATGAACCCAATTCCTTCACTGGAACAAGGTTATTCTCTTGTGGCACAAGATGAAAAACAACGGGATTTGCACGAGGAGAAGACTAAAAATGAGAATTCTATAGCATTGAGCAACAGGTTCAGCAGAAGTCTCAATATCAAAGGATTGAATAAGAAATTAACTAGCCCCAATGGAGGTAATCTTGTGAATACTGGAAAACAAAAACAGAACCCTAAGTGTACAAATTGCACAAAGCTCGGTCACACCAGAACCGAATGTTGGGGGATCATCGACTTTCCAAATTATGAAACAAATTGGCAGCAAGGGAAAAGTACAATCGCCAGTTCTACAACAATATAGACCTCAAGAAGAAAGACTACAACAATTCAGAAACCTCCCCCGTTTCTACGCTCAACAACAAACAACTTGAAGAACTTGTTTCATTTTTGGATCAAAGGAAGACCTCAAATAATGACACTACAAAAATCTTTGGATATTTTGCAGGTACTATATATCAATTGCATAGCTACTGCCATAATTCATAAACCAAAGATTTTTCTGGTAAATTAAAATGAATGTGGATAATAGACTTAGGTGCATCTGAACATATTACTTATAATAGTGATGAAATTCATTGTTTTAACAAGCCTAATAAATTTAGAAATGTCACCTACCTGATGGTCAGAAGAAGAAAATTAAGAGTGTTGGAGTTGTCACCATCTGTGAACATTTGACTTTAGATTGTGTTATGTATGTTCCAACTTTCTTGTTTCGTCTGTTGTCTGTTAATAAGTTAATTTAGCAATTGAACATGACTATTGTCTTCAAACATGATTGTGCCATCTTGTAGGATTATAACTCTGGTTCACAGGCAAAATAGCACATCAAGAATGTGGCCTTTACTTTTTAGATAGACATTCTTTAGAAAACTTTCTAGGAGATACAAAGCAAGTTGAGTCATGCTTCTGTAAATCCTAGTGTGCATCATACTGAAACTATAGACCATAAAAATCTTCGTCTCTAGCACCAGAGATTAGAGCACATAGCGAGGCATATACTTTCTAGGCTTGGTATCTTCAATCCTTGTACAATTTGCTTTAAAGCAAAAGGGAAACAATCTAAATTTGGTCTACATGAGATAAAAACATAAGATATTTTGATATGGCTCACATCAATATCTGCGGCCCTTTGAGAACTGTTTATGTCCATGGTTTTTTTTTACCCTAGTAGGTAATATCTCACGGGCTACTTGGGTTGTCCTACTTACACACAAATCGGATGCTCTACAACACATAATTAACTTTGTAAACTTAACTGAACAACAGTTCAATAAGAAGATAAAGATAATCCGCAGTGACAATGACAAAGAACTTGGAAAATGTCAAAAAGGGATAGATTTTTTCAAGGAAAAAAGAATCATCCATCAAACTAGTTGTGCTAGAACTCCACAACAGAATGGAGTATTGGAGCGCAAGCAAGGCCATTTGATGGAGGTTATTCGTTCTTTACGGTTTCAGTCCACGTTACAAAGTAAATATTTGGAATATTGTTTTGAACATGCAACCTTCATAATAAACAAAATTCCCTCTAAATCAATTCAAAAACAAACCCAATTTGAAAAGGTTTTCAATTGGTTACCAAATTACCAAGACCTAAAGGCCTTTGAATGCCTCTGTTTCACTACAAACATACTTTTAAACATATCTAAGATATACCCAAGATCTGCTGCTTGTATTTATATAGGGAACAATAAGCACTTTAAGGGATACAATGTGTTACATTTAGATACATGTCACATCACTGTCAGTAGGGATGTAACATTTTTTGAACATATATTTCCTCTTAGTGATACCAAGTGGAATAATATTTTGCATGATAAACCTGATATCAATGATTCGAATGAAACATATAACATTGATCTCTTTGAATGCACTTATTTCACCCATGATTACCTGCATCAACTCCTTCTCTCATACACTCAAAACCACCAGTTTCTAAATCTTTACATGCTCATCCTAGCACCAATACAGGGGGTGCAAACTCGGACTCTCTACATTTTAATCCAAGTAGCACCACAAGGGGTGTAGATGATGATGACACAACACGTATCACATCACACACAGATCAACAAAGAGAAGCTCTAGACATCATTTCATCTTATGTTTCTACACCTTTTGTTTCTACTCCTTCCTCTCCCTTAGATACAAACACCCATCAAAACCAGATTCCTGAACAACCTCTTAGAAGAACAACCAGGATCTCACATTAGCCAAAAACATTTCAAGATACATCTGTAGCAGCACAGAGTCTCTTGACATTTTCATAAACATAAGTGCTCACAAGTTAAATTCACCACTTTCACCTTCTTAGTCAATCCCTCTCTTCTCCTCACCAAACCAAACTTAACAGATATCTCCCCATCTAAGTCAATTTCTGCATGCTCAGTTTCAACCCCCAATCCCATCCTACTGGTCTTTCTCTAAAGGAACCAACATCTTGCTGAGGCTAGCAAACACCCTCAGTGGACTCAGGCCATGAAAGATGAATTCGAAGCCCTAAAAAGAAACTAAACTTGGTCCATAGTTGACTTACCAAAGGGGAAGAAGCCCGTTAACTACAAATGGGTCTATAAAATGGAGTTGAGGGCCGATGGGTATTTAGAGCATTTTAAGGCCATATTAATAGTTAGGGGATTCACACAAAAGTACGGCTTAGATTATGATGAGACTTTCTCTTTGATTGTTAAGCTCACAACCGTGAGAGCTCTCATAATCATTGCTATTAAAAGGGGTTGGACAATTGATCAATTAGATGTAAATAACACATTTTTACATGGAGATTTACATGAATATGTCTATATGCATATACCACAAGGTTTAACTGTTTTAGGCCAAAACAAAGTTTGTAAGTTACATAAACCTCTTTATGGCCTTAAACAGTCATCAAGACAGTGGAGTATCAACAGACCCTTAATGACTACTCCCTCTTCCTCAAAAAGAAGGGATCCAAACACACATATTTAGGCATCTATGTAGATGATCTTTTAATAATTGGGAACGATGCTGTAGAAATAACTAAGCTCAAAAACAGACTGGATCAAGAATTTCAAATCAAAGACTTGGGCAGACTTAATTATTTTTCAGGCATGAAGTTTTTGGAAACTAAGGACGGTTTTATCATGTCACAAAGGAAGTATGCTAACCAAATACTTGTAAATTATGATATGCACAATGTTAGACCCACTGTTTCCCTGTTGCTGCACAATCTGAAGCTCGTAAAAGATACATGCTAGTTGCTGAAAGAACCCACCATCTACCGCAGATTAGTAAGGAAGTTAAACTTCCTCACTCACACTTGACCTGATATATGTTTTGTTGTTCAGCATTTGACTCATTTTTTACAAATGCCCACAGATATACATTATCAAGCTGCACTTCACACACTATCTTACATCAAAGGTACTCTGGGTTATGGTATAGTTTTTAATACCCAAACTAACTACACTTTACTGGCCTACTGTGATACAGAATGGGCCTCCTGTCCCATAACCAGAAAGTCTATATCAGGGTATTATATCATGCTTGGCGACTCTCCTTTAAGCTGAAATTTCAAGAAGAAGCAGATCTCCGTTGCTCTATCATCCACTGAAGTTGAATACCGCTCGATGAGGCAAGTCACTGCCGAATTGAGTTGGCTCACCCATCTTCTGCATGAGCTAGGAATTCAAAACATACAACATGTTCCTCTCAAGTGTGACAATCTAGCAGCCATTTATATCGCTAAGAATCCTGTATCACATCAGTGGCCAAAGCACATCAAGCACGATTGTCATTATGTGCGCGAGTGTCTGCAAAATGGTCTCATAGAAATTCAATATATACCGGGAGTTCATCAGCTGGTGGACGTTCTGACAGAACCGTTAACTAAGAAGCAGTACAGAATAATTCTGCCAAGACTAGGATTATAACGATATCATAACAAGGCATCGGTTTACACCTATGTCTTGAGGGGTGTATTAGATACATATAATGTTGTACATATATATATATATATATATATATATATATATATATATATATTTATAGTATAATTATTATGTTAAATACTCCCTCCGTCCTGAATTGACCGTCCTGTTTACTATTTGGACATGTCGTTTGACTTCAATTTTTAACATATAAGATAAATTAATTTTGAAAATTTAAGTTTTGCATATGAATCTTTACATGATAAACTATATGATACAAAAATTAGTTTTATAAAATTATTTTATCTTATATGCTTAATATTGAAGTGGAAAAACGTGCCATAAAGCAAACAGAACGGTCAATTCAGGACGGAGGGAGTAACATAGCTAGTATAGGTCGGTTCTATTATACTCTGTTAGGAATATCTATATACTATGGTATAACTTCTGTAATATACCGATTCATTATTAATGAGACATATCATTCTGTTTTGTTCTCTTATCCCTTCGTCGTTTGACATATGTAGACAATTGAAAAGCCAACAATTTGCTCGGCTATTGATATTTGTGATAAGAATTTCAAATGGAGAATTTTTAACACCTTTATGGAGCAATTGCTTTGTATAAAAACAATTCAAATTGTAGTATAGCTTGTCATTTTGGTGGTAGGCATTGCATTTGTGTTGATACTGATCAGGATATTCTAAGAAAGATTTTGGACCTTACAACTCTCGTAGATGTTGAGGATGCCTTGTGGGATGGTTTTACTTTAAATGTTACTTTTCTAAGTAAGGGTAAGTATGTATTGATATGAAATATAGTTCATATGTACAACTAGATAAGAAACAAAGAAAAAGATCCTGATCCTCTGGAGGATAGCATAAATATTTCCACTACTCTTTATCTTGACACCCTCAACCGCGTTCTAATCTCATTTTGTAAACTTGCAATATAAACATATGAAATCTGTTAAAAAATTACCTCATTCCCGGCACTTCAAATTGTATATTGCAAGACTCAACGACAGCTAAATGAAGCCTATAGATAAGACTTGTTTTCTTCAGGGCTTGATGTAATTGGCTCATCAGGGTACGAAAACAAGTGCTAAACCTGCAACCAATCCATTTAACAACAATTTCATTAAATATACATTTAAAGACTTCACATTCAAAAAATAGATGATCTCTCGACTCCTCTTCCCAATAGAAAACACAACCTTTCTCAATATCAGTTCTCCATTTTGTAATTATATCCTATGTTGCCAGCCTATCGCTCCCAGCTAACCACACAAAGGAGCAATGAGGGACAATGATAGAAGCCACATAATTTGGTCCCGACCCCTTTATCATCGGTTCCGCACAACATATTGGGATAATTAGGAGAGTTATTACTAGATATGCAAAGATTTAGAATCTTAACAACTTATGTAATCTTATTGTTACATTTAGTTAGCTAGAATATAGGATCAAAGCTATTATATATTCACACCGGTTATAGTCATGGTTGCATAACAGGAAATTAATAAAAGTTACATCTTTACGTCTTTATTACCTACATAAACTATTCTAATATGGTATCTAGAGCACAGTCAAAATAAAGGTTTTCTGGGCATAATCTCTCTCATCATCCATGGCGGATGACATTGACAAAGGAAAGAAGGGTGCGGCGAAGGATGCAGCTTCTCCATCGAGCAGCTCCATTGATGTAAACGACCCCATATATGTTCATGTTGCCAAAAATCCAGCTTGATTCTTGTACCAAAGTTCACTGGAGCCAGTTTTCTTGGCTGCAAATTCGATATGACAACAACATTAAAATCCATAAGTATGGTTTTGTGGTTGGAAAAATTAGTAAACCGGATGAGAGTGATACCTTGAGGTTTTCTGCTTGGGAAAGATCTACATCTTTCGTTATTTCATGGCTTAAAAATTCACTTTCTACTGATATACTTGAGTGTGTGTGCTATTGTGATGACCCGGTTGAGATTTGGAATTATCTTTGTCGAAGATATGAACACAACAACTTAGTTGTGATTCATTCTCTCAAACGTGACCTTGGAGACATTAAACAAGGAGATTCATCTGTAGCAGATTACTTTAATAAGCTTACAAGAATCTGGGAAGAGCTACAATAAGCTCGGCCGCCACAAAGATGTTCTTGCAATTGATGTACATGTGGAGTTAACAAAGCAATTAAGAAGGCACTAGATGAAGATAAATTAGTGCACTTCTTAATGGGGTTAAATCGTGAATACCTTTCTATCCGCGGAAATATTTTGGCAATGCAAGAGCCACCAGAATTGGAGAGAGCATTTGCACTGGTTATTCAGGAAGAGGAGCAGAGAGGTGGTAAACTGATAAAAGAATATTCTATGTCCTTTTACAGCCATAGAACTGCAACCATGGATAACTAAAAAACCCTAATAATAGGGGTGAAACAGATAGGAGGAAAATACAATGTGATAATTGTTAAAAGCTCGGTCATAGTACCGAAAATTTCTATCAGAAGCAGAAGTGTAATCACTGTAAAAAGATTGGTCACATAGAGCACGACTGTTATTTCCTCCACGGGTGAGAGAATGTTCTCGCAAGACTGAAAAAGAGTTATGCTAGCATTGCAAAGACAGAAGAGCAAATCGGGAGTGATAACAGTGACGAAGCGACGAAGCGTAATCACAGAAAGATAGTGGGTTCACGCCTAGACAGATACAACAAACTGTAGAAATGATTCGTAGTGCTAACACAGGAACCAAACCAGAGGAACCGTCACATTGTAATTTCTCAGGTAATGGTTCTTATTGTACTAAACTGTGTTTTTTTGAGCTCACATAACTCTTTTGAAGGATAGTGGATTGTGGATTCGGGAGCAACCGACCATATGTCAGGAAATGGAGCAAGTTTTGAAAATTTGCAACGATTACGAGATGGGAAAACCGTGATTTTACCTGACGGTAGGCCGCAGCTCGTTCAATTAGTCGGCGATGTGAGGCTGGGGAAGCAGTTCTGGTTGTGCGGCTTGCTTTTCATCCCCGATTTCATGTTTAATTTGGTGTCGGTGAAGAAATTAACTCGTGAGCTCCAGTGTTCTCTTGTTTTTTATGATGACACTGTGTTTGTACAGGTCCCTTCTACAGGACGAATTGGTCGAGTTGGGCGTGGCCTGCACGGGCTATACATGTTGGATTCTTTGCAGGCTGAAGCCAGACTCGGAAGCTTGTAAATCAAAGGGACGTTAGGCCAGCGACAGTTGGATCAGGTGAATTTTGGGCAGACCACTTTGGGCCTGGGCCAGCCGGTGTCCGGTGATAGAACTAATAAAAACCAGGTGTCTATTTTTTATTCTAAGGGAGTATATTTACATGTTGCTCTTGGACATGTACCGTTTAAAAAATTCGTTTCCATGCAATTAATAAAGGATTATGAAATCCCGATTGATTATGTTTGTGATGTCTGTTACAAAAGTAGAGCTCAACGGTTGCCTTTCACCAGTTCATTTATCAAAAGCAAAAGGGCTTTTGAGATGATTCATGTTGATATTTGGGGTCCATTCAAAGTTGATACATATAATGGTTATAAGTATTTTGTTTGTTTCATTGATGATTTCACTAGAACAGCCTGGGTTCACCTTATCAAACAGAAAAGTGCAGGATAGGAAGTTCTTGTAAATTTCATCAAAATGATTGAAAGACAGTTTGAAGCGCGGATCAAGGTCATTCGAACAAATAATGCTAAGGAAATTGGTAATTCTAAAGACGGTCAGCAGTTCTTTGCCAAAGAGGGTATTATTCACCACACAACTTGTGCCTATACACTGCAATAGAATGTTGTGGTAGAACGCAAGCACAAGTATTTACTTGAAACAGCTCGAGCATTATATTTTCAGTCTAATGTCCTACTCTGTTATTGGGGTGAATGTATTCTCCATGCAGCTTATTTAATTAACAGGCTCCCCACCAAGGCCTTGCAGGGTAAAACCATGTTTTAAAGTTTATATGGGCACATAATGGAGTGTGGGGATATTCAACTCTTTGCATGCCTGTGTTACAAGACCATTGTGAACTGGCCTAGAGGAAAGTTTTGTCCAAGAGGAGAGTCATGTGTTTATCTCGATGAAGATCCAAGAAGAAAAGGGCATAAAGTTTTGAGCATAGATACTCACACAGTGGAGGTTTGTAGGGATGTCAAATTTCATAGTCACATCTTTCCTTTTGCAACAATCATAAGGGAAAGTATGGTTTATTTACACACAACTCCTGCTTGCGTGGATTCTTTGCCTACTGATGGACATTTCGGTATTTATGATGACGATACGTGAGAAGAACCACCTCCACCTGTTGTTGATACTACTTTGGTTGAGCATGGAATCCTTGTCAGTCGTTCAAGCAAAGAAAGTCATAAACCCAGTTATCTGGCCGACTATGTCTGTAGCACTACGTTTTAGGATGTGCTTGATGAAAAGGTTTACAAGGGTGAGAGTGCATGAGGTCATTTACTTGCTGGTTGTGACAGTCTTACAGATATCACACCTCGTGTCTGTACAACATTTTTGACGTGTAACATAGCCAAACCCATGGATGATTTGAACGAGCCCAAGAGTTATCAAGAGGCTGCACAACATGAGCATTGGAATAAGGCAATGAGTGAAGAGTTGCAAGCTCTTAAACAGATTAATAATGGGATGTTGTTACTCTACCTAAGGGTAAGAAAGTTATTGGTTGCAAGTGGGTTTATAAGGTTAAAGTCAAGTCAGATGGTACATTGGAACGATATAAAGCATGGTTAGTGGCGAAGGCTTTCACACAGCGCCACAGGCTGGACTATAATGAAACTTTTTCTCCAGTTGTTAAGTAGACTACAATACAAGCACTCATTGTTGTAGCTCTTTATAAAGGCTAGGTTATCAATCAAATTGATGTGATTAATGCTTTCCTTCATGGATGTTGGAGTATGAAGGTGTTGCTGAGATAGTTCTACAATCGAACAAGTTAATCAACAAGAGAAGTGTCCGCCCTGCTGAAAGATTGAGTGAGTCCTTAGCCGAACGAGTCTTCATCTTTACTGAAAGATCGAGTAAGTCCATCCGTGTGGGTTCATCCATCAGTTGAGAAATTTAAGGAGCAACGTTCACTAAACCACAACGGTCATCAACCATCAGCCTTGGACTGAAATTCATGCAAATGTGAGTAAAATTCGAAGCCTTGACTTTCTGATAGTTCGAGAGAGTCCATCAATCAGTTGTGAAAATTAAGGAGCAATGTTTACTCCCTTTGGCCGTAAATATTGGCTTCAGTAAGCTCAATTAAGTGAGCAACTTGTTAAATTCAAAAATATAGCAATATTGACATTGAGGTCCTAAAATTTCAGAACTGATAGAGTCAGTCAGGTACATCAGACGTGAGAATCATCATTGAATGTTACCAAGTCATCCAATGGCTTGGTAATTGTCGTAAAATTAAGAGCCAAGGCTTAGCAACGTTCACAAAGAAGTTATGACCGATTTTTAAGCAACTACAACGTTTAGAAAGCAGAAATTTCAGAAACAGACTCCCTAAAAGGCTCTAAAGGCTTTGCTATATAAAGAGATATAAGTCTCAATTATATTTGTGCTTTTCCGCCCCAATACTTCCTATGCTAGGGAAAAGTCACCAAGAACAAGAGTTTTTCTGTCATTTTTAGTTATGATAGTTTGTGCTTTATCGACAGACTCAACCTAGGGTGTTCCTAGGCTTACTACACTTATCAAAGAGCTGATCATATAATGTATAGGGTGAGTGAGTGAGCTCCACTGAGTAGATCCTTTCTACTTAGTGGGTCGTGTAAGTTATTTTTGTTTTACAAATAAATAAAATAACTTATATTGTGTTTTTGTTTGAGTTTGATTGAGTGTTTCCACATCTTTAGTGCTTCTGCATACTTAGTTCGATTGAGTCAAACCATCTCACAGACTAACACCTTGAGTTGTTTTAAGTCAGCTGTTTGATCCTACAATTGGTATCAGAGCAAGGTTAGACTGACACACTCCATTTAAAGATAACCTACGAGATGACAGAATGCTCTTTGGTTTTTGAGGTGGACTCCAACCTTCAGTAAGACTCAAGTTGTTTTGCGTAGAGCCGAAGTTCCATATCCAGATCCACTCTATCAGGCCCTAGCCCATCATGAGGTGCTATATATGACCAAGACAAACATTGTTGATGAAGGAGAGTTAATGGTTTACCTAAAAATGACTCTATTGGGGGTGCACACCGAAAAAAGTTTCCAAATTTAGGGGGAACATGCAACCCTTTTACTAATGCATGGATTAAGGGGGGAACTTGGATAAGGTCGGTTTCCTAAAAGTCTTTTTGCTCTTGTCTTGTTTTGCAGGATTGACTCATTCGAGATTCACATTGAAAGTTTTGCTACCATCAGTAACAAGGGGGAAATTGTTGGAGAATGAAGGTGTTGCTGAGATAGTTCTACAATCGAACAAGTCAATCAACAAGAGAAGTGTCCGTCCCTGCTGAAAGATCGAGTGAGTCCTTAGCCAAACAAGTCTTCGTCTTTACTGAAAGATCGAGTAATTCAATCCGTGTGGGTTCATCCATCAGTTGAGAAATTTAAGGAGCAACATTCACTAAGCCACAACGGTCATCAACCATCAGCCTTGGACCGAAATTCATGCAAATGTGAGTAAAATTTGAAGCCTTGACTTTCTGATAGTTCGAGAGAGTCCATCAATAAGTTGTGAAAATTAAGGAGCAATGTTTACTCCCTTTGGCCATAAATATTGGCTTCAGTAAGCTCAGTCAAGTGAGCAACGTGTTAAATCTGAAAATATAGCAATATTGATATTGAGGTCCTAAAATTTCGGAACTGACAGTCAGTCAGGTACATCAGACGTGAGAATCATCATTGAACGTTGTCAAGTCATCCAATGGCTTGGTAATTGTCATAACATTAAGGGACAAGGCTTAGCAACGTTCACAAAGAAGTTAGGACCAATTTTTAAGCAACTACAAGTAACTACAACGTTTAGAAAGTAGAAATTTCATAAACAGACTCCCTCAACGGCTCTAGAGGCTTTGCTATATAAAGAGATAGAATTCTCAATTGCATTTGTGCTTTCTGCCCCAATACTTCCTATGTTAGGGAAAAGTAACCAAGAACAAGAGTTTTTCTATCATTTCTAGTTATGATAGTTTGTGCTTTATCAACAGACTCAATCTAGGGTGTTCTTAGGCTTACTACACTTATCAAAGAGCTGATCATATAATGTATAGGGTGAGTGAGTGAGCTCCACTAAGTATATCCTTTCTACTTAGTGGGCAGTGTAAGTTACTTTTGTCCTAATGCCAGAAGATCTATTTCTAGGTATTATATCTTCTTAGGGGATAGTCCTATCTCATGGAAGACTAAGAAGTAAGGTTCTGTATCTCTTTCAAGTGTAGAGGCAGAATATCGGTCTTTACACCGTGTTACTGTAGAATTGACCTGGTTGACTCGGCTCTTGAGTGAGCTCAACGTGGATGTAACACCCCAACCCGAAATCCAATAACCTGAACGGCGATCACTCCCAAATAAAATACAACTGCAGCAGAAATAAATACAACAACCGGGCGGTATTACAATGCCGTTGGCCACCCTTGTGACCAACAAGGCTAACTCCAAATACAATCTCCAAAAGTCACGGTCTGAATACGAATACAATCCGAGATACTAGGAATTAAACTCAAATGTAAAATACTTAAGTAAAAACAAATATCTAGAAGAAGACTCCCATAGCTTGAATCTACCCCACCTACACTCGGTGTGGTAATCTTCTCAACTTCAGGTACCTGAAAAATGGGGGTGCCCCCAAAGGGGCTCAACAAACAATGCTGGTATGGAAAACGTGCAGCCCATCGTCTACCGGGCCACACCAACTACTTTGTCGAATACATGCAGTTCATTTTTATAAAGCTGTAAACAAACATAGTAGGATAATAACAAGTATCCATACAAGGACAATAATGTCACATAGAACAAGACTTCAGAAGGTCAAGTTAGCTGAGCAATAATCTTTTAATGATAGTCGGGTCCGCACAATGGGACTGACAGGTATAACTGAATATCTCAAATAGTGAAGGTATAGTGACCTCGTGGAGATTGTAAGGTTGGGAAACTAGTCCCGCAGAAGAAAACGTAGTTAACTCCTGTACTGAGAAATGTGGGAATCGTACCCTCGAGAGGAATGAAGTCTTCCTCTCCACTGAACTGATGGGAAATAGAACCCTCGAGAGGAAATAAGTCTTCCTCTCCACTGAAATGTTCCGTCGCGACGTATAACTGAATAGGAGACGACCTGAGACAGGTACAACTCCTGTAGCATGCATGGCCAGATCCAACTGGGCTCCTCGTTCTCGTAGTATAGAATTGTTAGGTGTCATATAAAGACGTTAAACAAGAACACAATGTGTATTGTCAATTATCACGTTTAGGATAATGACGTTTGTTATAAAGTGAAGTTAGTGAGAGACTTGAGTACAAGTCCTCGGTATACTGAAGCGCAAGTATTTAATCCACTGGTATAGTAGTGTTTGTATGCGTGGGACATACACGTTGTAGTCAGCATCATTCACGCACATAAAATAATACAACAGTGCACAAGAGTAAACAACATTTCACATTAATTATCTTGGTCATTAATTCAAGCAACAGATAGCACACAAGCCGGTGTAATCCGGTAGAAAACAGGTTGCAAGAATCCCATACCGTTCACCGTAGACTGTACTTGTTTAATTCCCGGTCAACGTCTGGTCAAACAAAGTCCTAGAATAGGATTAACTGAGAGGGTTAATTTATGTTACCCTTATATGATAATCTTATTGGATCTTTCAACAGATTTCGTATTTGTTATTTCATGTGAGGTTTATTTCTTTTAGTTACCTCATGATTTCATGTACAACTTATTTGTTACTCCTTTTATCTATTTATAAATCCTTTAATGTACATGTATGTATTTATTTATTCATGTACTATATTTGTTGTTTATTTTGATTGTCTAGGTGACACAACAACTTATAATATTCTTAACTATTTTTATATGTCATACATGGACATAAAATTCTTATAGTTTTCATTATTCCTCCTTTAACATAAATAATAATTATTGGTTACCTTTAAATTCTTAATAACTATATAAGTCATAGTTGTATCTTCATAATTCCTTTAATCAAAGTTCTTTCTTCTAATTCCTCCAAATATCCACATAGGACCTATATTTATTTAAATCTAAATTATTACCCTTATATTTCGGTTATTTACAAAACAACCACTTTAATTTATAAACTTTACATTTAAATTCTAATCTCTTTATATATCATAGTTTTAACTCCTTATTTAATTAAATCACAAAACTACCATTAATATTTTGGTATATACTTTTAAATATTGTAACTTTTGAAAATTACAACTTAGCCCCTTCAAGTCTAGGCCTATATATTTATATTATTATAATTGCAATTTAGCCACAAAATCTTATAATCTTTACATAATGCCTTATAAACTATAGTTTTAATTTTAATTCTCCATAAATGCCGAATATATATATAAATTCTTAAATTACCAAACTAACCCCAAAGTAATTCGGCTTTGTCATTTATTCTTCCTTAATTACATTTTCATCCCAAAACTTTATAATAGTTTCTTAATAACTTATAAACTATAGTCTAAATATTTAATTCCTCAAAATTTCGAAAGTGAACTTAATAATTCTCTTAATTATGAATTCGCCCACTAATAAGTTCCAAACTTTCATAACAACTTTTATAAATTACATAATAGCCCAAAGCTTTATAAAATGTACTTTTAACACTTGTTTAAATTATCTAAAATTCATAAACTTAATTTTAACCTTGTATATATATAATTACACCAAATATACTCTTAACTCTCGGCTTTCATAATATATACACCAAACTTTGTAAAAATTACACTTTAGCCACATAACTTAATTAATTAGCCATTTAAGCACTAATAAAATATTTTTAACTCACCAAACTTTATAGTATAAGTTTATATACATAAGTAGCTCATTAAAATCTATTTAACACTTAGACAATTCGGTCATAATTTAATAGTGACCATATAGTATATAAAAGTGGATTTATATGTCATAATAAATATACATAAATTCATATGAGTCATATAACTTATGTAAAAATTATTGTAATGTCTTATATTGTTTCTTAGCTCAAAATAAAGTATTTTTGCCCTTGACAATTCGGCCTTAATTTATTTGTAACATAAATAAATTTTGTGACACAAAAATGTGTCTTAAGGTAAATATTTTCCATATATGTTATAGATTATATTTTTGGCATATAATACCATATAGTTTCGGTTTTAATTAACCTAGGAGATGTACATAATTTTTGTATAATTCTTAGAAGCTTAACCAAGCTTAAAACATAAATATTAGCTTAGTAAACTTACTTCTTAACAAAGGTGGTTAAGTGCTTGAACTCTTATTGAAACTCCAAGCTTTCTCCAAGGTATTCTTGATGCTCCACTTCGGTTATATACAAGTGGTGAAGGAGTTTATGAGTTAGATCTTCAACAAAGATCTTAAGTAGATTTGTAAGTAGTTTTACAAGGATTTACCTTAGACTTTTTCTCCTTATCAATTCGGCACTCCTAAGGTAGATGAAGAACAAAGTTTCCTTCATGAAATGAAGAAGAAAAGAACCTTAGAAGAAGAAGAATTTGGTTACACATAAAAATGTGCTTTAAGGATTTACAAGCATTAAAACTACCTTAAGATAACCTTGAGATGCTCCTTGGTTTAATGTTGGTTTGGACAACCTCCTTGGAGAATTAGTAGATGCCGAATGCTATGGTGTGCTAGGAAGAGTTTTGCTTCAAGGCTTGTCAAGAAATGCTAGGAAATTACCTTAAAGATGAAGATAGAAGTTAAAACTCCATTAATGGACTTAAGAGCTTCAAAGGAAGAAGATGAAGCTAGAAGAGAGAGGAGAGAGCCTTACCAAATCGGTGATGAAGAGTGCAAGGAGGAAAATGAGACTAAGCTCACGTAAGAAGAGAAGGCAATTGGAATTTGATTTTGTTTTGTTAATTTTTAATGTCAAATGACTATTCTTTTTCCTTAGTTTATTACATGAGTTATTGGCTCAATAAATGTCCTTCTTTCCAGCATGAAATCGGCATGTGGTGTGACAAGGCATGAGTTGGAATGAAATAATGTTGAGCTAGAAGACAAGGTAAGAAAGTAATGCTTTATTCCTTTGATTTTTCAATGTTTGTAACTTGTCTTCTTCTTCCTTGTAGGTGGACGATTTAAGGGCTGAATGGAGCTTATCAACCGGCCATTAAGAGCTAGGACAAGCTTGTTAGGTCATTGAATTATAAGGAATCAAAAAAGGTGGAATCTAGATCCACTTTGCCTTTTTACATTTTGTTTTCTTCCTAGCTCACATGGCCTTATTCCTCTGCATAATTTCGACAGCTTGATGGTCAAATAAGACCTACATACTTTGACATTAAGTAATATAACACATGGGAAGGTGAGTCACCATGTTTTAAGCCTTTTATAAACTTTAAGCAAATTTTATACTAGTTTTTGCTCTCAAAATCGGCCCCTATAGAGTGCCTTGTTGACTAGTCTATCCAACTGATTTAGAAGGTCATTTTAACCCTATTTAAGATTACCAATTCGTGGCATGTCAAAAACTACAAGGCAATTGGCAAAACGCGTTTTCGTGACACCCGAAGGTGTGTTTTTGTGCTCTAACGAAATTTGGGAAATAAATTGTTTTATGAGTTCAAGTTTTGTAAACACTTATTATAGTAAATAAACATATATTAAGATGTTACATTGGGTTATATGGGGTTATATCAACCCATGACATAATTTACGGGCCATCGGGACACCCGGGCAAAAAGGAGCGCTAAGAAATCTCCTGTGGTTTTGCTGAATTTTGAGAACCACTTCGTGGGTTCTCTTTATAATGGTTAATAATGATGTTAGGAACTCAAGGAATTAATTTTATAGGAGTTCGTGCCACCTCGGCACTCCTCCGGACTTTTCGTGCTTTAAGGGGCGTGCGTGAGCACTCCCGAGCGTTTTGCGTTTTGACTGAGTATAGCTTAGGGAATATGTTTATATATTCATATAATAATTGTATGACCATTTGGTTTGAATATTAGAGGGTCATACAAGGTCATGTTTGACCATATGCTTCTAAGGCGTTTTAGCGTTTATGGAGAAACGACTGTTTTTACGTAACGTTCTCATGCATGGGTTTGCATGCGTACGTGAAATGATTTATAATAGGATTATTTTCCATTAAATAATGGTTTTTATAATGTTAATTAGATTTGGGGTATTTCAATCTACCCCCCTTAAAAAGGGACTTCGCCCCGAAGTCTCATATCTAAATTCTAAGGTTGTGGGGAATCAAGTTCCACTAAGCATCCACAACTCAATCTAGTTTTTAGGGATCAAGTCCCAAGTCTCTATATACCTAAGTTCATAGTGTATATCAAGTACAACAGGAATACTTGGAATTTCTTAACATATACTTGCAATGTAGGGCAAGGTAGTAAACACAATTACGTTTCATTTCAAATAGTGCAACATAGTGCACATACTATTTCCATTGTAGTGTAACGAAGTACACACCAGCAAGTAGAAGTACAAAGTACATTCAAATACAGTGTTACACAAGAACACATACAAGACAAAGTGTCACTGAAATGCACCAAAGTGCCACAAAATGCATACTAAACTCACAAACGAAAAAGGCTCTACCCCCCAAAAAAGAGGGGTACGCCCACGTACCCTAGACTAAAGTGTCTAGTCGGTAAATAATGAGGGAAACTTCGCTCGCATATCTGCTTCTAATTCCCATGTGGCCTCTTCCACATCGTGGTTTGACCAAAGAACTTTTACGAGACTCACAGACTTGTTTCGGGTATCTCGTGTCTTTCTATCTAAGATTCGTTGCGGTGTTTCCACATATCGCATTGTTGGTTCTAATGAGAGTGTCTCTGGTTGTAGAACATGAGAAGGATGAGGCATGTATTTCTTAAGCTGAGACACGTGAAAAACATTGTGTACTTTGCCCAACTCTGCTGGCAAATCAAGTCGATATGCCACAAGGCCCACCCGCTCTATGATAGCGTAGGGTCCGACAAATTTCGGGCTTAGCTTGCCCTTGTCCAAATCTGAATACACCCTTCATGGGTGATACTCGTAGAAATACCTGGTCGCCAACCGCGAACTCAAGGTCTCGTCGCCTCTCATCAGCATATGATTTCTGTCTGTCTTGTGCTGCTTTCATGTTACTTCTGATTTGTTGTACTTCTGCCTGGACTTGCTCTAAGTACTCAGGCCCAATAATTACGGTCTCACTAGACTCGTCCCAGCACAATGGTGTGACATGGTCTGCCATATAAGGCTGAAAGGTGACATCTATATAGAGGCGTGATAGCTGTTATTGTATGCAAACTCGATGAGGTGTAATCTATCTATCCAGCTGCCCTGGAAATCCAAGGCACATGCTCGTTGCATGTCCTCTAAGGTCTGAATAGTCCTCTCTGACTGATCATCTGTCTGAGGATGAAATGCCGTGCTAAACTTCAATTCAGTGCCAAGTGCTTCACGAGTAGCTCGCCAGTATCGTGAGAGAAATCTAGTATCTCGATCTGAAACAATAGTCTTTGGTACTCCATGATGTCTGATAATCTCTTTCTCAAATAGCTCTGCCAACTTTGGCACTTTCCAAGTGTCTTTCATCGGAATAAACCTAGCAACTTTAGTCAGTCGATCAACAACAACCCAAATCATATTAAGTCCTCCTCTCGTTGGTGGCAGTCCCACCACGAAGTCCATAGAGATATCATAAAACTTCCACTCTGGGACTGGCATAGACTGTACCATACCTCCTGGTCGTCTATGTTCGAATTTCACTTTCTGACAAGTGAGACATCGAATCACATATTCTGTCACGTCGCCCTTCATACCACTCTACCAGAAATACCTCTTCAGATCTTTGTACATCTTAGAAGCTCCTGGATGGACAGATGTGGGAGAAGTGTGGGACTCTCGGAGAATATGCTCCTTTATATCTGTGCTGTCTCTGGGAATACACAATCTGCCCTTCAATCTGATTAGTCCATCATCATGTAGCTGAAACTCATACTTTCCACCCTCAAATGTACCGTCAGACAACTTCTGACTGATCTCCATCATTCGCTGATCACTCTACTGTGCTCTACGTATGTCGTCCATAAGACTCGAGCTAGCCATAATGGCATTTAGAGAATGTGCTCGTCGACTCAGTGCGTCTGCTACTACATTAGCTTTCCCTTCTTTGTACTGCAAATCAATGTCATAATCCTTAAGAAATTCAACCCATCTTCTTTGTCTCATGTTTAACTCCTTCTGGGTGAATACATATTTCAAACTCTTATGATCCGAGTATACGGTCATCTGGACACCATACAGGTAGTGGCGCCAGATCTTCAGTGCAAAAACAATCGCTCCAAGCTCCAAGTCATGCGTGGGATAGTTTTCCTCATGTTTCTTCAACTGTCGGGAAGCGTAGGCGACTACCTTCCCATTCTGCATGAGTACACACCCTAGTCCCCTGCCTGATGCATCACAGTAAACTTCATAACCCTCTGTGCCTTCAGGTATAGTCAAAACTGGTGCTGATGTCAAGGCGTTCTTCAAATACTGAAATGATTTTTCACATTCTGTAGTCCATGTGAATGGTGCGTCTTTCTTCATTAAACTGGTCATAGGTTTTGCTATTTTGGAGAAGTCTCTGACAAACCTCCTGTAGTAACCTGCTAACCCAAGGAAACTCCTGATATCAGTCACCGTCTTTGGCCTAGGCCAGGTGCGAACTGCTTCTATTTTTGCCGGATCCACTGCGATCCCAGCATCTGAGATAACATGTCCTAGAAAGGAAACTCTGTCCAACCAAAACTCACATTTGGAGAACTTAGCATAAAGCTGGTTCTCCCTTAAGATCTCAAGTACATGTCGGAGGTGACTCTCATGCTCTTCCTTAGACTTTGAATAGATTAGGATGTCATCGATGAATACAACCACGGTCTTATCCAACTGCTCTCTGAATAACCTGTTCATTAAATCCATGAAGACTGCAGGTGCATTTGACAAGCCAAAAGGCATAACTGTAAACTCATAGTGGCCATATCGTGTTCTGAATGCTGTCTTTTCTATGTCTTGCTCCCTGATAGGTATCTGATGGTATCCTGATCTCAAGTCGATCTTCGAAAACACTTTTGCTTCTCTCAACTGATCAAACAAATCGTCAATCCGTGGTAGTGGATATTTGTTCTTCACCGACACTGCATTAAGCTCCCTGTAATCGATACATAGCCGAAGGCTTCCATCCTTCTTCTTCACAAACAGAACTGGTGCTCCCCAAGGAGATACGCTAGGTTGTATGTATCCCTTGTCCAATAAATCTTTCAACTGCTCCTTCAACTCAGCCATCTCTGCTGGTGCCATACGGTACGGTGCCTTAGCTATGGGACCGGTACCTGGTAGTAATTCGATGGAGAACTCTACCTCTCTGGATGGCGGTAAACCTGGAAGTTCCTTTGGAAAAATATCTGGAAATTCCGACACCACTGGCATACCTGGATCAAAATCGGGGTCGTGCTCTACATCCTGAACATAGCATAAGTAGACTTCCTTCTGCTTCCTGACGTGCTTGTACATGGACATAGCAGATATAACTTTTATCGACGGTGCTCTAGGGCTCTGGCGGTAAGATACTGTCACTCCTGATGGGCTCTTAAGTAACAGTCTGCGCTCTGCACAAAGAATGCGGCCTCTGTGCCGCCCCAACCAGTCCATCCCGGCTATAACATCGAATCCTAGACCTCTGAACTCAATAAGGTCAATAGGAAATTCCTCCTCCTTAATGCGGATAGTGGCTCCTCTATAAAGACGAGTGCAACTGATCTTCTCCTTAACGGAGTGCCACCTTAAAATCAGTAACTCTACAGCGTCTAGCCCCAACTTCCCCGCAAGCGAAGGCGATACGAAGTATGTGAGGCTCCGGAGTCGAACAGTACTAATGCATCCACTCCATTAACAGGAAAGGTACCAGTGAGGATCGCGCCGCCCTTGCTGGCCTCCTCCTCAGTAAGTATACTTAAGGCACCTTCCGTCTCCTTAGCACAACCTAATAACAGAATCTGAGTAAGTACTTTGATATATGATGGGGTCTAAAGACATTCACTTTCATAACAATAATGCTTCATTGATGAGATAATCTCCTTTCAGATGTCCAAACAATTACAATACTAGTACTTTCTAAAAGTCAAACTTAATCTTCCTGGTTTCATGTGAGTGGTGTTTATCACTGTCGAAGGTGCTGTGTTTAGTTTAATCCTTTTAATTCCATGGTATAGCAACCTTGACTTTCCACCCATTATTAAAACATCTCCTGAATTCAATATGATTTTCTTTGCAAGGTCCACACGCTTCTGCTCGCCGCCATAAAGGAATTCTGCGTCATCTCCAATTGACAAACAATACTGGTATCCCCTGATCGAGGGACCCTTGTGTTTCATCCTTGTCCTGATGTAGTCCTAAGCGGCCTCCTTCTTCATAGAAGTTGATGATACATAGATCAGCCCTTAAGTTGGGAACTGGATCTTCTTCTAGCTGCTGAGCTGTATTAACTGCTTGTTCCACAATTTGTAAAAATTCTTCTGGGATTTTTGGTACTTGCGCTCCATCTCCATTTCTTGTATCCTGGTAGGTCTTTGAGTAAGGATTCCAATCCTTTCCTAAGCACATCATTTTCAGCTTCATTTTTGATCCTCCTGGAAATTATGGAGTGTAGAACCCTCCTGGTCCTGCTCCCAATTCGTGACATTTTCTAATGATTGCAATTTGTGTCTCCGGGGTTAGGTATACTTTGAGTAATATCAAACCTGGTTGGATAACCTTACATTGTTCGTTCTCTGGTTCTTGTACTTTGATAATGTTTTCTTCCAGGGAGGGCGGTGAGGGGATAGGAAAGCATATCTTATAGCTTCCTACGTGGGTTAAATTTTACTAGTGAGTCTTACTAATTCTTTCCTACTCAATTAGGCAATCAAGGCATGCAAGCACTCATTCACATCATCCATTGCTCAATAACAGGTTCACATGGTTTAGAAATACCTGGGTTGGTAGAAGGACCAGCCTCATCTGAGCGGTCCATGACATGTAGGGCGGGTCCTGATGCTGGGCCTTTGCCCTTATACCCCTGAGCCTGGTTTGTTGGTGGAGGGCGAGTATCGCTAGCTCCATTCTTAGGGCCGGTGTTTGCCTTTGCTCCCGGGCGGTAGTTCTTGCTCTCCGGGTTTCGGATACACTCGAAGGCCCGATGTCCAAATATCTGACAGTGGCGGCACTGGACCTTCTCCCCTTGGCAGTCCACGCCGGGGTGATCCTTCCCACACTGTCTACAGTTGAAACGACGGACATACTTCTGGCCCGTGTTTGAGCCAGATCCAGAACCTAATACAATCAAGGTCAATTATACATTCCAACGGTACTGAAGTAATTTCAAGAGTTCCAAATTTAATTGTTTGATTAGAGTGCCTACCCTTAGATGGGTAGGTTTTCTGTGGAGTTCCGCTCCGTAGGTTCCTGACTGGGGGTTCCCAGTAGTTTGGTTCCCCTTCCCTTGATAGGACCCTGGCCTCTCTGATAGGGTTTGTTCCTTCTGTTGGAGTTCCCCTGCTTGGCATCTTCGCCGCCAGGTCCATCCTTTCTCTTTTGGGAGCTCAAAGCATCCCTTCTCTTGCATGTAATCTCCACAACGGAGGCAGCATGGTAACATTCCTGAAATCTCAAGCTATCAATTTCCAATTCTCTCATGATGAAGTAGGTAATAAAATTTCAACTGATCACATTACTCCTGTTTTACCTGCAAGCTGGTGGGAATGACTGGTCCCATCCCAAACTGAAGTCGAGGGCTCAGTCCCCCATAAAACTGGTCGACCAAAATCTGGTCCGAGTATCCTATCCCGGGTAGTAGTCGAAGTAGTGAAGTAAACTTAGTATAGTACTCATCGACAGTCATCTTTCCCGTCTGCTCCAGGGCGTCAAACTCCCTCGTCTTCACCATCCTGGTGTGGGCCGGGTAGTATTTGCCCCTAAGTAGTGCAGTGTAGTGTCCCCAAGTAAAAGCTGGGTCATCCAGGTGGTCGGCCTTCACCATATTCCACCAATCTCTTGCTGCATCCTTTAGGTAAAAGGCAGCGAGTCTCACCTTCTCCCTAGGTGGGACGGCGAGTGTCTCGAATGCTGTCTCCATCTCCATGATGTAAGTCTCTAAGTGTGTAGGGTCAATCTGCCCTTTGAAGGGAGTTGGTCTGAGATCAGCCAAACTCTTCACCCAATCTCTCTCTCTGGGTGGTGGTGGTGGAGGTAGCTGCTGTTGCTGCTGTGCAACCCCCGCCTGTGCAAATGCCTGAACAATTAAAGTAGCAATGTCTGCCAGTCTGATGTTTGGCTCCTCATCGGCCTGTCCACGGCGTCCTCCTCTTCCTGACATCTGCAGGATGTTGAGGTATATTAGATACTGAGGTCACAATCTTGGTCTTGGATAGTAGTCTAAGTAAAAACTAACTTAAACTCCTTTCTATACTATCTCTCAACCCGTAACCTAAAACTTTAGAAATCCTAATCTCGGTGTATTCTTGTATCCAGAGCGTAACTACGCTCTGATACCACTTTTTGTAACACTCCAACCCGGAATCCAATAACCTGAACGGCGATCACTCCCAAATAAAATACAACTGCAGCGGAAATAAATACAACAACCAGGCGGTATTACAATGCCGTTGGCCACCCTTGTGACCAACAAGGCTAACTCCAAATACAATCTCCAAAGTCACGGTCTGAATACGAATACAATCCGAGATACTAGGAATTAAACTCAAATGTAAAATACTTAAGTAAAAACAAATATCTAGAAGAAGACTCCCATAGCTTGAATCTACCCCACCTACACTCGGTGTGGTAATCTTCTCAACTTCAGGTACCTGAAAAATGGGGGTGCCCCCAATGGGGCTCAGCAAACAATGCTGGTATGGAAAACGTGCAGCCCATCGTCTATCGGGCCACACCAAATACTTTGTCGAATACATGCAGTTCATTTTTATAAAGCTGTAAACAAACATAGTAGGATAATAACAAGTATCCATACAAGACAATAAGTCACATAGAACAAGACTTCAGAAGGTCAAGTTAGCTGAGCAATAATCTTTTAATGATAGTCGGGTCCGCACAATGGGACTGACAGGTATAACTGAATATCTCAAATAGTGAAGGTATAGTGACCTCGTTAAGATTGTAAGGTTGGGAAACTAGTCCCGCAGAAGAAAACGTAGTTAACTCCTGTACTGAGAAATGTGGGAATCGTACCCTCGAGAGGAATGAAGTCTTCCTCTCCACTGAACTGATGGGAAATAGAACCCTCGAGAGGAAATAAGTCTTCCTCTCCACTGAAATGTTCCGTCGCGACGTATAACTGAATAGGAGACGACCTGAGACAGGTACAACTCCTGTAGCATGCATGGCCAGATCCAACTGGGCTCCTCGTTCTCGTAGTATAGAATTATTAGGTGTCATATAAAGACGTTAAACAAGAACACAATGTGTATTGTCAATTATCACGTTTAGGATAATGACGTTTGTTATAAAGTGAAGTTAGTGAGAGACTTGAGTACAAATCCTCGGTATACTGAAGCGCAGGTATTTAATCCACTGGTATAGTAGTGTTTGTATGCGTGGGACATACACGTTGTAGTCAGCATCATTCACGCACATAAAATAATACAACAGTGCACAAGAGTAAACAACATTTCACATTAATTATCTTGGTCATTAATTCAAGCAACAGATAGCACACAAGCCTGTGTAATCCGGTAGAAAACAGGTTGCAAGAATCCCATACCGTTCACCGTAGACTGTACTTGTTTAATTCCCGGTCAACGTCTGGTCAAACAAAGTCCTAGAATAGGATTAACTGAGAGGGTTAATTTATGTTACCCTTATATGATAATCTTATTGGATCTTTCAACAGATTTTGTATTTGTTATTTCATGTGAGGTTTATTTCTTTTAGTTACCTCATGATTTCATGTACAACTTATTTGTTACTCCTTTGAAATACCCCAAACCTTAATATGTTAATTAATTATGTAATTATGATTTTCTAAGGCTAATTAAGTCCTTAAGATCATTGGTGAAGAAATAAAAACCAAAAAGAAAAAGAAAATGCGTAAAAGTCACAAAACGTGAAAACGCGTATTTAATTATTTTAGGAGGTAAATAACCTTCACTGTGGTTATAAGTATATTTTTTATACCCTAGTTACACACTAAGAACGTGTGGGAAAAATTCCGGAAGAAAATAGATCCAATAATGCGTTAAAATGCTAACGGAGTCCTAAAGCGTGTTTTTCGAGAAAACCCGAAAACGTGACATTAAGTGGTCAAACGGACCCGTAAAAATTATAGTTGATTAAATAACTATAATTAAGTATTAATGAAGGCTTAATAACCGTTAAAAATAAAGAAACGAGAAAAATCCGAAAAACGGGCCCGGTTAGTGAATAGTGCCAAACCGGGTAAAATAACGAGCGTTTTCTGTCAGAAACCGAAAAACGCTCCAGCTTGACTAACTAGTGGGGGCCGGTTTTATTAAATGAGCAGCCTCCCCCTCTCTTGCTTATTAGTTAGTAAATAAAGAAAGAAGAAAATAAAGGAGGAGAGAGAAAAGCATAAAGCAAAAGGCATTAAATATTTCCCTCACACTCTCTTTCCTGTCACTTTCCCTCCTTCTTCCTTTTCCCCTTCTCCACGATTTCCTTCCTCCCTCTCTGGTGCAGAACAACATGGGAGCTCAAGCAAGGTTTCTCCATCTTCTTCTCCTTGCCCAAGTCCCATCCTTGCTCCGAATTGAAAAATAATCGCATATTTGGACTCCTCTCATCAAGCTCTACATTTTCCTCTTTTCAAAATCCCAAAAACTTGAAGTTCATTTTGATGGGTGTTGGCCATTTGAAGATAAAAACACACCATTAAGAAGCTTGAAGCTTCCTCTTTCTAGCAAGGTAAAAATATCCAAGGGAAACCCATGTTTTCTTCATTGTCCATCTTGGCCGATTTTGGGCTCTTTTGATGACTAGCTTTTCTTCTTTGTTTGAGCTATTCTCCAAGCTTTAAATGGTGGTGGGAGTCCCTCTTAAGATTCAAGAGTTGAAAACCATTCAAGAATTTCTAAAGGTAAAACCTAACTTGATGCTTTAAGCATCTTTATGTATTCTAGTTTATTTGATAAGCCTAAGAGAGTTCCTTAGTGCTTATTTTCCAATTTGAATGTGGCTAGAGAAATGGGCAAATGAACTGCCTTGGCCGATTTGGAATGAAGAGGAGAGGAGAAGAGGAGAAGAGAAATAAAAGGAGACTTAAGAAAATTTAAGGTAAGAAACTTACCTTAGTGTTATCATGTACGTATTAGGTTTTGGGAAGGGTTAATCAAAATGAATGAACCCCAAATATGTATTGGAATGTGATTTGTTGAGATGAGGAGAGTTGTGATAATAATGTGCTTGTATAGGAATAATGCAAGTGAGGAAAACATGTGAAATAAGTGTTTGATTTATGAGCTATGCACTTTATGGGATTATGCATTGTGTTGCATCTGGAGAATGGAGATTTTTGTGTTTTATGTGTGCTGGTAGAACCCTTGTGGGTTTGGCTAGTTTTAGGATGAAATATGTGAAGAGATGAGTTTTGGGAAATGCTTTGAAAGTAGCCAAGTGCTGTCAAAATTCGTTTAGGAAAGTATGGCCTTGAGTGTTTTACTAAAGGTAGAAGCTAGGTGTGTTTAAGAGGTGCTTATCTAGGAGGATTTGAAATGGTCAACTGGAGTGGGAACACAATGCAAATCACCAAGGGGTGAAAATCTGTAGCACCAGTGTGCATAAGTGTAACAGAGAAAGGGAAATTCATGAATTTGAGCAAGAATTTGAGTAGGGATTAAACTTATGTTTTGAAGAGGTTTAGAGCATGTTTTAGTGTGTTTAAACATGTAGGAAACATGTGGAAAGTTTAAGAAATGATTAGAGGTGAATTAGGGGTTGAAAACTGATCAAAAACTGTAAATTTTGACAGTTCCAGAGGTGGTCCGGGTTTGTAAATCGGTACGCAAACCCGGACCATAGCAAAAACATGGCAGAAGACCATCCAGGGGGTGGTCCGGGTTTGTAAACCCGGACCACATGAAAAATTGTCCAGAAAGTGAAATCCGTGGTTGGTCCGGGTTTGTAACCCCGGACACAAACCCGGACCATGTTAAAAATTGTCCAGAAAGTGTTTTTAAGGGTTGTTATGGTGGGGAAGTGAATGGTAATGGTTTTAGATGTTGATTAGGCCTTGTTTGATGTGTTTTAAAGGCCATTGGAAGTATAAATAAGTGTGAGAGTTAATGTGTAAGTTGCAAACTTAAAATCACATAAATAAGTTAAGGATAACGGGACAACGGGGTTAAGTACGGGAGTAATAGAAGTTTACATACCGTAAGTTTTGTCGTTAATAAAACATTTGAATAATAATACCAGTTGTTTGGGAACTACCCGGAGAGCGTGAGGAGACGCGTTGGAGTGAATCCTCGGGGACACGGTGGAGTAACCCATGGTGTAAGGTATGGTTTTCTTGCAACCTGTGTCCTACCGGGTTACACCGGCTTGTATGCCAATGTGTTTTTCTGTGTGTTTACCACCTTGCAAGATAAAGCATTAAATGAGTTTATAGTAATTCATTATTGTGGTGTAATTAATTCCGATACCGTTTAACCTTAATTATATGTTAAACTATAACTAACCGACCCTAGGGTCACATAAGAGATCGGTATTCGGAATAAACGTCCCAACCCACGGGAACGTTCTAACTACGGCTATCCGTGCGTTAGTGTATGTTGTGACTATGTGTGAAGTATGTGACTTCGTTTTGTGTGTGGTTGTTATCGGATACAGATATCCATGTTTGTTAAAAGGGATGTTACTCCCCTTATGTGTCTAACAGAGTTAGTAACACTATGTGATGTATGTATGTGATAAGTTCCATAAAGGAACCTTTAACTAATATGTATATGTTATGGGGGGTGAGGAATCCGGTCGTTCCGGTCGCGCGTGTTGTTTGGGAGTTGATGTATATATGTGAATTAACTCCCATTCTGTTATGTTAGGGTTGTTTATCCCTCTTGGATGTTCGACCTCCCACTAGCTTAGCCAAAGCTTACCTACCCGACTTCCACATCGGGCTAGGAGGGAAATTATGTGTAATGTTGGTAGGGTGTTGATGCCTAAGTTCGCTTCGACTCCCTCTTTGTTATGTTACAGTTGTTTTTCCTCCTTGAATTACAACCACCCACAAGCTTAACCAAGGCTTACCTAACTCATCATTATTGGAGTTAGGGGGAAATTGTGTATGGTGTGATCGGTCCTATATGAGGCCGCCACACCTAAGTGAAGAAAATGTATGTATGTTGTGCTCGGGCTTGTACTACTCCGGCACTTCCTAAATAAAGTGTATGTCCTCCAAGAAGAGTGGAATTAAGTTTGTGTATGTTATTAAGTGAAGTGTGATGTTATGTTGTGCATGCTAACCTTGTGTTTGTGTTCTATTAGTGGATGTGTGCCTTTAAGCATGAAGTATGTGTGTAGTTTGTGTATGTTTAAAATAAAATCAATCGCATGCTAAGACGACAATTAGTTGTGCGTGGCCCGGTAGCATGCGGGCTGTGGGATTACCATACCAGCAAAGGTGCTGAGCCCCCTGGGGGGCCACCCTTTCTTCTTTTCCTGTTTCAGGTACAAGGAACTGGAAGCCGTTCGAGAGTAGGACGGGGTAGTTGTTTGTATGTGGTAGTCATGAGAATTGTGGATGTATTGTAGGTGTAGTAAGACCGAAATTGTATCGGCGTTAGTTGGAAGATACTCGGTACAGTTGTAATGTAAGTGTATAAAGATTGTTGGACATGGAACGGGATTAATGTATAGTTGCTCGGGAGTTTAGTCCATCAGACCGGTACGATGTATGTATGTTAGCCATGTTAGCCACGTAGGTGGCTAACGACGTGTAACACCAATGGGTTAAGTGATGTTATGAGTTGAGATTTCCGCTGCAATGTGTTGTTTAGTGTGTTGATGTAGTTGGGGTGTTACATCCTTTTATCTATTTATAAATCCTTTAATGTACATGTATGTATTTATTTATTCATGTACTATATTTGTTGTTTATTTTGATTGTCTAGGTGACACAACAACTTATAATATTCTTAACTATTTTTATATGTCATACATGGACATAAAATTCTTATAGTTTTCATTATTCCTCCTTTAACATAAATAATAATTATTGGTTACCTTTAAATTCTTAATAACTATATAAGTCATAGTTGTATCTTCATAATTCCTTTAATCAAAGTTCTTTCTTCTAATTCCTCCAAATATCCACATAGGACCTATATTTATTTAAATCTAAATTATTACCCTTATATTTCGGTTATTTACAAAACAACCACTTTAATTTATAAACTTTACATTTAAATTCTAATCTCTTTATATATCATAGTTTTAACTCCTTATTTAATTAAATCACAAAACTACCATTAATATTTTGGTATATACTTTTAAATATTGTAACTTTTGAAAATTACAACTTAGCCCCTTCAAGTCTAGGCCTATATATTTATATTTCTTATAATTGCAATTTAGCCACAAAATCTTATAATCTTTACATAATGCCTTATAAACTATAGTTTTAATTTTAATTCTCCATAAATGCCGAATATATATATAAATTCTTAAATTACCAAACTAACCCCAAAGTAATTCGGCTTTGTCATTTATTCTTCCTTAATTACATTTTCATCCCAAAACTTTATAATAGTTTTCTTAATAACTTATAAACTATAGTCTAAATATTTAATTCCTCAAAATTTCGAAAGTGAACTTAATAATTCTCTTAATTATGAATTCGCCCACTAATAAGTTCCAAACTTTCATAACAACTTTTATAAATTACATAATAGCCCAAAGCTTTATAAAATGTACTTTTAACACTTGTTTAAATTATCTAAAATTCATAAACTTAATTTTTAACCTTGTATTATATTATAATTACACCAAATATACTCTTAACTCTCGGCTTTCATAATATATACACCAAACTTTGTAAAAATTACACTTTAGCCACATAACTTAATTAATTAGCCATTTAAGCACTAATAAAATATTTTTAATTAACTCACCAAACTTTATAGTATAAGTTTATATGCATAAGTAGCTCATTAAAATCTATTTAACACTTAGACAATTCGGTCATAATTTAATAGTGACCATATAGTATATAAAAGTGGATTTATATGTCATAATAAATATACATAAATTCATATGAGTCATATAACTTATGTAAAAATTATTGTAATGTCTTATATTGATTCTTAGCTCAAAATAAAGTATTTTTGCCCTTGACAATTCGGCCTTAATTTATTTGTAACATAAATACATTTTGTGACACAAAAATGTGTCTTAAGGTAAATATTTTCCATATATGTTATAGATTATATTTTTGGCATATAATACCATATAGTTTCGGTTTTAATTAACCTAGGAGATGTACATAATTTTTGTATAATTCTTAGAAGCTTAACCAAGCTTAAAACATAAATATTAGCTTAGTAAACTTACTTCTTAACAAAGGTGGTTAAGTGCTTGAACTCTTATTGAAACTCCAAGCTTTCTCCAAGGTATTCTTGATGCTCCACTTCGGTTATATACAAGTGGTGAAGGAGTTTATGAGTTAGATCTTCAACAAAGATCTTAAGTAGATTTGTAAGTAGTTTTACAAGGATTTACCTTAGACTTTTTCTCCTTATCAATTCGGCACTCCTAAGGTAGATGAAGAACAAAGTTTCCTTCATGAAAATGAAGAAGAAAAGAACCTTAGAAGAAGAAGAATTTGGTTACACATAAAAATGTGCTTTAAGGATTTACAAGCATTAAAACTACCTTAAGATAACCTTGAGATGCTCCTTGGTTTAATGTTGGTTTGGACAACCTCCTTGGAGAATTAGTAGATGCCGAATTGCTATGGTTGTGCTAGGAAGAGTTTTGCTTCAAGGCTTGTCAAGAAATGCTAGGAAATTACCTTAAAGATGAAGATAGAAGTTAAAACTCCATTAATGGACTTAAGAGCTTCAAAGGAAGAAGATGAAGCTAGAAGAGAGAGGAGAGAGCCTTACCAAATCGGTGATGAAGAGTGCAAGGAGGAAAATGAGACTAAGCTCACGTAAGAAGAGAAGGCAATTGGAATTTGATTTTTGTTTTGTTAATTTTTTAATGTCAAATGACTATACTTTTTCCTTAGTTTATTACATGAGTTATTGGCTCAATAAATGTCCTTCTTTCCAGCATGAAATCGGCATGTGGTGTGACAAGGCATGAGTTGGAATGAAATAATGTTGAGCTAGAAGACAAGGTAAGAAAGTAATGCTTTATTCCTTTGATTTTTCAATGTTTGTAACTTGTCTTCTTCTTCCTTGTAGGTGGACGATTTTAAGGGCTGAATGGAGCTTATCAACCGGCCATTAAGAGCTTAGGACAAGCTTGTTAGGTCATTGAATTATAAGGAATCAAAAAAGGTGGAATCTAGATCCACTTTTGCCTTTTTACATTTTGTTTTCTTCCTAGCTCACATGGCCTTATTCCTCTGCATAATTTCGACAGCTTGATGGTCAAATAAGACCTACATACTTTGAAATTAAGTAATATAACACATGGGAAGGTGAGTCACCATGTTTTAAGCCTTTTATAAACTTTAAGAGCAAATTTTATACTAGTTTTTGCTCTCAAAATCGGCCCCTATAGAGTGCCTTGTTGACTAGTCTCTCCAACTGATTTAGAAGGTCATTTTAACCCTATTTAAGATTACCAATTCGTGGCATGTCAAAAACTACAAGGCAATTGCGTAAAACGCGTTTTCGTGACACCCGAAGGTGTGTTTTTGTGCTCTAAGGAAATTTTGGGAAATAAATTTTTTTATGAGTTCCAAGTATTTGTAAACACTTATTATAGTAAATAAACATATATTAAGATGTTACATTGGGTTATATGGGGTTATATCAACCCATGACATAATTTACGGGCCATCGGGACACACCCGGGCAAAAAGGAGCGTTAAGAAATCCTCCTGTGGTTTTTGCTGAATTTTGAGAGACCACTTCGTGGGTTCTCTTTATAATGGTTAATAATGATGTTAGGAACTCAAGGAATTAATTTTATAGGAGTTCGTGCCACCTCGGCACTCCTCCGGACTTTTCGTGCTTTAAGGGGCGTGCGTGAGCACTCCCGAGCGTTTTGCGCTTTTGACTGAATATAGCTTAGGGAATATGTTTATATATTCATATAATAATTGTATGACCATTTGGTTTGAATATTAGAGGGTCATACAAGGTCATGTTTGACCATATGCTTCTAAGGCGTTTTAGCGTTTATGGAGAAACGACTGTTTTTACGTAACGTTCTCATGCATGGGTTTGCATACGTACGTGAAATGATTTATAATAGGATTATTTTCCATTAAATAATGGTTTTTATAATGTTAATTAGATTTGGGGTATTTCAGTGGATAATATTACTCCAATACCCGTTAAATGTGACAACCTATCTGCTATACATATTGCAAGGAATCCTGTGTTTCATGAAAGGACAAAGCATATTAAGATCGATTGTCACTTTGTACGGGATAAAATTCAACAAGGCCTTGTTGATGTGGTCTATACTCGTACTTCTTCGCAGCTCGCAGATATGATGACTTAAGCTTTGCCTGGCACACGATACAAGGTGTAGATACAAACTATTATAGGATCAAAGCTATTATATATTCACACCGGTTGTAGTCATGGTCGCATAACATGAAATTAATAAAAGTTACATCTTTACCTCTTTGTTACCTACACAAACTATTCTAATACACCACCATATAAATTTTCTAGGTACTAATATTTTCTCTGGTTCAATCTCTGTCATAGTGTCCCGTAAACCTCTTTTATACAGTTTAATGACTCTCATTTTATTAAAACTTCCGATTATACTAGCATGGTGGCTGCAAAATCGATCTGTTGTTAGCATATGGTTGGTTATAGGGGAGGATTTGGCTATGAAACGAATCATATTGAATCAATTCTTACTTTACAAAATAAATTAGTAGAATTTATTTAATGAAACAAATGAGTTATAGTGGGATGTACCTCTGTGTTGTTTACTTTATGACACGTTTTTTCATTTTAATATTAGATATATGAGATAAAATAATTTTATAAAACTAAAATTTATAATATATAGTTTATCATGTAAGAATCATATACAAAATTTAAAAATTTAAAATTATTTTATTTTATATGTTGGTGAATTAGGTTGGAGGGTGGGAGTAATGATCAACTAATATTTTTTATGAGTAAAAAAAATCTTACTTACAAAATAATTATAAGACAAAAAACAAGTTATGATTTCTTGTAACAAGTTTTGTTTTCTAGTAGGACCAGAGAAACTTCTTGTTCAACCACTTCTTATGACCCTGTATCTTAGCATTTCAAAAATAAAAAAATGACCCTGTATCTTAGGGCCGCCCAGAAAACTCACCTACTACCATGAGAGGAAGAAGTGCAGAAATATAAGTCGGTTAATGCTCCGTCTTGTAAAAAAAACGTATTGATGTTTCGGCTGCTTTGGAAACTATACCAGTGCAGCAAAGGAGTTGGAGTAGTTATTGTTCCACTCTCATAGGAAACAACATAGTCTATTCCCCAAGCATTTCCTTTCCAGCTATTTTTGTCTACTTCATTAATTTTCCATTTCTCTCCTTTTATTGTTTCCCCGACCACAAATTAAACAGGGGAAGACTGAAACAGAGCAGCAACAAGAAGACAACAACAATATGGTGAACTTGGTAGCAGCTCAGAAGCCACTCCTACACGGTCTGATGAAACTGGCCGGAATCAGGCAACAAGAAGTTGAGATCGAGCACGGAACCACCATGCAGTTCTGGGTCCCGGCCGAAACCCTCAAGAACCCCCCCACCACCACCACTACAAATCCCAAGCCAGCTGTGGTACTAGTTCATGGCTTTGCCGCCGAGGGCATCGTCACTTGGCAGTTTCAGGTCATCAGCGAATTTCTCAAGTCCTATTACCCGCCACACACATAATTAATCCACTCCTCGTGCATGATTTAACAGATACCATCAAACCCAGCAAACGCATAGTTGTTCCAGCTAGCTAGCACATGGTTTTCAAGTTTCTTTTTCACCAACTGTAGGAAGAAATCAAGTTAGGTAACTGAGTGACATTATTAGTTGTCTTGAAAAGTATCCACTTCTTCGCGCAGGTCGGTGCGTTGACCAAAAATTACTCCGTCTACATTCCGGACCTCCTGTTCTTCGGGGGATCAACAACCGACAACCCGGACAGAACCCCGACATTCCAAGCGAAATCCCTGGCGGCAGCACTTGAGAAACTCGGCGTTGAACGCTACACACTGGTCGGTTTCAGCTACGGCGGGATGGTATCGTTCAAGATGGCGGAGATGTACCCGGAAAGAGTAACAGCGCTGGTGGTTTCCGGCTCCATCCTCGCGATGACGGAGTCGATAAACGCCGAGGAGCTCGGTAGGATGGGGTTTCAGTCCTCGACCGAACTGCTGTTGCCTGAGTCTGTCAAGGGTTTAAAGGCGCTGTTGAAGATCGCGACTTATAAGAATCTGTGGTTTCCGGATTGTCTTCATAAGGACTATCTTGAGGTCTCGGAATTACTATTAATTAGGTATATTTCATGAGTGTTTTTTTTTTTTCTTTTTGATCTGAATGATTTTTTTTTTTTTTGAAAATTCACGATATACCCCTGTTTTCTTTCGTAATTCACAATATACCCCTGCGATTTTCGTAATTCAACTTTAAACATGTTTAAATGTTGTCCAAAATTGATAAAACTTTACATGGACGATGCTAAAGTGTTATATTTTGGTCCAATATCAAATTTGAAACCTTTTAAGTTCATTGGGTCCCACAGGTCACATGTGAGCTTAAAAAACTTCAAATTTGATATTGGACCAAAATATAACACTTTAGCATCATCCATGTAAAGTTTCATCAATTTTGGACAACATTTAAGCATGTTTAAAGTTAAATTACTAAAATCACATGGGTATATTGTGAATTATGAAAGAAAACAGGGGTATCTCGTGAATTTTCCCTTTTTTTAAATGGCGCGCACGCAGGTAATGTTTACCAACAGGAAGGAGAGGAGTGAATTGTTGCAGGCTGTGGTCATCTCCAACACTAACTACACTATTCCTTCATTCCAGCAGGTCAGGAACGAACCTCGAATAATATATATAAGGAAGAGATTAGGGCAAATTCAATCTTATACAAATGTCGTTCATGTAGATTGTTCGAAAATGTATCATAATATCGTGTAACCAGTTGTAGGATAGCTGCTTCGAGATGTTAGTCCATGATTAATTGTTTGCATTTCTCCCTTTTTTAACTCAACGCAGAGAATTCATCTTCTATGGGGAGAAAATGATCAGATATTCAGGTTGGAGCTTGCCCAGAACATGAAAGAGTATGTATATTTTAGCTCACCCCATCGCTTTTCTAATTGATCTCTTATATTCAGCTTTATTCATGTAAGTTTTGTATAATTAAATCCTAGGCAACTGGGAGACAATGCGACGTGTGAAGGTATAAAGAAGGCCGGTCACCTGGTTCATTTGGAGAGGCCCTGTGTCTACAACCGGTGTCTTAAGCGTTTCCTTGGTTCCTTGCATTCTGAAGTGAAAACCGTCAGAAATGAGTAAAGACAGAATGAATCTGTCTAACCATGTATTCGTGTTACTTTGTATTATTAAGAACCTAGCTGTTTGAATTTAATAAATTTGAAGAAAGTCTGGAGTTACAAGGAATATAATTCATTTGTTACGGAGCTGGAAGGAAATCAATGACAATATGCATGTTTCTTGAGACATACAAAAGGGTTCTTTCCATTGTGGTGCTCTTTGATCGGGCAATTTTCCAACACAAAGGGAATTGAATAATATTCACCAGTATCACCACTACAAAAAATGTCTTAGACAACCGGTAAAAAAGCTTTGAAACAACTCTTAGGCCCCGTTCATAGAACGGAGCCTTAAAGACAAATGTAACAGTTGGAGTTGTCTATAGTAAGATCGATCTTAATTAGACAACTCTCATTAACAATTGTGGTATCTAAATAAACAACTATTGCTAGTACGACCTTAGACAACACCATTGATTAACAGTAGTAATTTGTCTTATGTAATACCCATTTTCCACTTTTAACAACTCTCCATAACAATTGTCTTTACTCAAAAGTTAATCCCATATTTTCATACCACATTGACAACTGTTTTTTTTTTAAATAGCTGTCTTTGATCATATTTTGAACTCTATATCATTTTTTTAAACTCATTTTTGCAGCATTTTTATTTTCTCGTCAAACAAAATAACTTACAATGCCACTAAGTAGAAGAGATCTACTTAGAGTTTCTCACTCACCTACCCGATACAATTTCTGAACAGCTCGATGACAAGAGTAGTGAGGATAGGTCCTACCTAGAATGAGTCTATCTATGTGCGTTAACTACATTGGTACTTTTTCTCTCTCTAAAAATGAATACAACTCTCTTCTCTCGACATATGATCTCTCAGAAAGCACAAAAACATAACTGGTGATTACGACCCTATTTATAAAACTTTACTTAACCGTTGCAGAGAGTTAGTTCCTGAATTTTCAGAACTAACTTAATTAGCGAAGCGTAGACTAAGTTGAGACGCGCCCAGTCTTTAGGCGAAAACTTCAAAGATAGTTTGGGTGCATGTCTGACCGTTGAGGCGTTTGGGAGTTGACACCTCCGTTCCTTAAATTTCATAACAACTCGAGGAAGTCTTTTGTGCTTCTAGGTTGAACAGATTCGTTTGTGCTTTGCTGCGAACGATTGACTTGTTGTAGTGGTTGACTATCTCATCAACATCTTCATGCTCCAACAGTTTCCCCCTTGTTACTAATGATAGAAAAACCTTCGTGAATCCGAGTGAGTCAATCCTGCAAAACAATCATAAAGTACTAGGGGAACCGACCCTGTCAAAGTTCCCCCTTAATCGAAGCATGAAAAGAAATCGATTGAGTAACTCCGTTGAAGTTCCCCCTTAACCATCGAGTGTACTTCAGGTAAAGTACATCATAATGAGCACAAGGTAGGCAGGTAATAAGTACGAAGCACCATAAGCAAGTGACAGATAGTAAAGCCACTTAAACCAGTAGCAAAAAGTAAAGCAATCCAAAAAGCAGTCAGAGTTACCCGTACACCAGACGGGATTCACCGCTTCCCGCTTTTTGCTTTCATCAGAGGGTAGCTTGCAGTCAAAAGAGTTAGTTGAGTATTCAAACAATTCATAAAAAGTGTTTAGAACTCACAGCAATCCTAAGTTCTAACACCAAACACACACACATCAGATTTTGGATAGTGGGCTTCAGGGTTGGGATTTAGAGTGGCACACAGATCCAACAACTCCTCCTGCATCGCCGACATAGTCGTTCGAGCCCAGCAAGTCTCCCCATCATCTTCTCGTTGCTAGCCGCCAGCTCTCCCGCCAAGAATATTAGTCTATCCAGCTTCTCGTCAAGTTAAAGTAGTTTGTCCTGTTTGGCAGATGTTATGGCTATTGTGACTTGAGGAATGGTCGTAGGAGGCTGTGGAGGCAGCAACTGAGTCTTGTCGATGGAGGTGAGTTTGTTGAGGTACATGAGGTTGATGGTGTCGACCTCATCGATGAACTCTAGTTGCGACTTCTCCATCGAAACCTGAAAAAACTTGAACACCCTTGGAAGCCAGAAGGTGTAACCTAGGGAGTGTCTCGAGGTGTGAACCGAATGGGGCATGTGGTTTAGCACTAAGAAGGCCAAGTTCAAAGGACGACGATGGAGAATGCATTATATGATACACAAATCAAGGGAGTTTACTGTTTGATTACCCTCTTTTCTGGGAATAATGTTTTTTGTGAAGAGGACGTGGAGGAGTTGGCGAAGGACTGAGAGGTCTGCCCTGGGAATCTGAGAACCCACTTTTCTTTTTGAGGAGAAGAAACGATAGATTTTGGTAGGTGGGACTATTGGGATTTCTGGGTGGACTCCTTTGTCATAGAATTGTAGGCCACCATTAGGGATAACAAGAATTTCAGACAGTCGGTTGATATCAAAGAATATAGTAGTGGAATTGACAAAAGACTGAGCTGACCCACTTCAAATGACCAAGTTTTGATAAAAGTTGACTGACTCTTGCAAGAACCATTCAGAAACTTCAGAAAAAATATGAGTCCACCCCTGGACCTCTAGCATACTAACTAGTTCTCCTAAGTGAGTTGAAAAAGCCGAACAAAGGTCAAGATATTTACCCTTGACAAGATTTCGATCTGAGGTAGGGTCAAATATCATGTACTGCTATTGGAAAATGTCAATTTTTGTCGTACGCTTTGACGCCTTTGGATTGGGTCTGTGGAAGCGTGTAGACGTGGCACCCGTGGATATGTCATGACTAGAGGCTTTGATTGCTTGCTTCGCTTGGATGGGGAAAGACTCGTTTGTTTTGAAGGAGACCGTGGCTGGTAATACAGGGGGAGCCTTTTACCGAGAGCGGAGGACTCTCTTAGGAGCAGGGTGTTGAGCTGTGGAGGGTCTTTTCCGTGGTTTGGGTTTTGGGGATACGGGAGGAGTGAGGGTTGCCGATTTCTCCGGGGTAGGGTTTTCTTGATGAGAGGGGTTGGAATTTGGGGCTGTTTCTGGTCTTGGGGAGTCAGGGTTTGGTTGGGTGGTTGAGGGCAGAGGTGGTGGAGGATTCTTAAGGGGTGGTAGGGTTTGAAGGGGAGTAACATCGTCAACATTGGTTTCGAGAACCTCCGTTGCTGGGATAGATGGTGGTGTTGGTTGTGAAGGAGAAGACATTTTGGGTTGAGGGGATGCAGTCGTGGCTTTTGGTGGTGAGGAGGTTGGTGAGGGTGTCTTGGTGGAGGAGGTGGAGGTTTGAGTGGTGGTTGTGGCTCTGGCCTGAATAAAAGAGTGAAGGCGAAGAGAATCATTGAAAATATCTAGTAGGATCTTAATACCATTAAAATCAATGTCTACCATGGTGAGAGTAGTGCTTTAGGCGTGTGGAGGGAAGAGTGTCTGGGAGGGTGGAAAGTAAGGTGTGGTTTATAGGGATGCTAGGCTGATGGAAGATGTATAGTTTTCGTGTGTCAGTAGGCTTTAGAGGCACGCGAAAAAACGATTCGCCGAGAATCAAGGTCGGAGATTTCGGGGTTCGTTTAGATCACTGACGTGTGCGGTAAAAGTGTAGAGGTAGAACATAGAGAGATGCAAGTACGACACCGTCTATAGAACTACTTACAAACACTGACTAACTCATATTAACCACAAGCATTACCTACCGATGACTGCGTCCAGGGGAAAGGAGATACAACTGCCTGGGTACACGGAGTCATTCCAATCGCAGATCAAAGTGCTTCAAACGTTGCTGTAGGGAGTGGTTTAGTAAAGATATCTACTAGTTGATCTTCTGTTGGCACAAAATCAAGTTGGATTAGCTTTTTCTCAACACAGTTTTTCAAGAAATGGAAACAGATTTCAATGTGTTTGGTTCTGAAATGTTGGACTAGATTTTCGGAGACCTTGATGGTGCTTTTATTATCACAGAAGATTGGAATTTGGTCTTAGGTGATGTGGTAGTCTTGCAATTGTTGTTTCATCCAAAGGAGTTGAGGAGCAACAGGCTGCTGCAGAGTTATACTCTGCCTCAACTGTGGAAAGTGCAACAGAGTTTTGTTTTTTAGAAGACCATAAAACTAAGCAAAGACCAAGAAATTGTGCATTTCCAGAAGTACTCTTTCGCTTTTGTTGCAAACAGGCAAATGAGAGACAAATAACTAAGAAAATTATCCTAGAAAATCTATAAATCTAAAAATGCCCATGGGTTGTAAAAATAAATCCAGGTCAAAGAGTATAGTAAACTAGAAGCTACCGGGGTTGAATCCACACTTAGTAATTAAATATAATCCTTGAAAAAACAACAAATTAAAAGGGTTGTCGGTTGTTTTGGATTTGTGAATTAAAAGTAGCAAGCGAGGAAATTAAATAAAAGTGTAGAAAGATGAATGAAGCGAAACCCTGGGTTTAGGGAAATTCTTACTAGCCACATCATATAATTAATCACTGGTTAATCGAGACTTGGATTGGAAAATTCTTTTTATCTCTTTAAGACTAAATCCTAGTCAAATTGAGTTATTCTATCCGTAACTCATTGGGCCGAATCACGAACTAATGCCATACAAATAAAAGGATTGAGCGCTGAGAATTGTTCTTTGCATCTGAAGGTCTAATTAATTAATCTAATCAATTGTTTCACAGATTAACAGGTTGATATGACCTTTCTATCACTCACTGGTCAGACTGTGACAGAAATTCGTAAAACTAATAATAAAAATTTGCAGCTTTTATTAAAAACGTAAATAAAAACAACCTGAACAATCCTAATAAATATCCCATTCAACTGGTAAAATAATCATATTATCAGTCCAACTGCGAATTCCCCATTACCCAAGATTTACTCCTTTAGCCTAACATAATTAAAGAACAAACACAAGAAGATAGGTTAGAATTCATCTGTTTGTCGATCTTCAAATTCGTTAGCAAAAAGGCTGAACAGACTGGTGGAATCGAAGTAAGACTTATCTCTGTGTGGTGGTGTGGTCGTGTGCAGTGCATAAAGAATAATAGAGGCGCGGTGCAGTTTTTCTGTGCTTCTTCTTTTTTTCTCTGTCTGTCCTTTTCATCCGTCTGTTCCTCTGCTCCAGTTAGGATTGCCGGAGTGAATAAATAGAAGAGCTAATGATGAATGACTGTTTGTTTTATGGATGCCTTTCTCTTCCAAAGCCTTCCTTATTTATAGTTAAATTCAAGACTTTTCATCTGTCCGTTGATGGTTTCTTTTAGTTTCTTCAATTTTGTGAAATTAATAAAGACCTTCCAATTCATTTAACTTTCTGTATTCAGTTATCTTCATCCATCTGTAACTCTTGGAAGGAATATGGAGTTTCTTTATTCATTTAACTTCGTCCATCAATAGCTATTGGAAGACTATGGAGTTACATGCGCGCCTCTCTCCCTTTCTACTTGTTCCTTTTTTTTCCTTCTTTTTTTTCCTTGCGGCAGTATCATAAAAATATACATAATAAATGTTGTACCAGACACAACTTCGATAGGTTCTAGATTCTTCGTTTGAGCTTTGATTTGTTCCCTGTTTATGGTATTTGAAAGCTCGTGAGAAGATCTATGCATTCCCATAGTCATTTCTTGCTATTGACATATGAATTGACATAAGTTATTACTAAAAGTAAGAATCATGAAAAACATAGGATAAGTGTGAAAAAGCGCAAAACAAGTTGCACAAAATAATAATTTAGCACCTATAAAACCATATCAATTTCACACTTATCACTTGTAGGGAACCAGCCCAATCAAAATCACTAAAACTAGATAAAGTAAAAGTAGGGGAACGAGGGTACCATAGATGAAGTGTGCTTGTGCCTTTGAGGTATCGAAAGATACGTTTAACTGCCTTTAGATGATACTGCTTTGGTGCTTCTTGAAAGCAGGCACAAAGACAGACTGAGTGTAGGATGTTAGGATGACTGGCAGTCAAGTAAAGGAGGGACCCTATCATTCCTTTGTATTCTGTTGCATTGACACCGACTTCTTCATCGTCAAGAAGTAATTTGGTAGTTGTGCAGCTAGAAGTGGACACGCTCTTGACATTTGATAGTTTGTACTTCACAAGGAGTTCCTTGATGTACTTTTGTTGATGGATCTTGATCCTGTCTTTCTCCTATTGAATTTGAAGTCCTAGAAAGAACTGAAGTTCCCCTAACTCATTCATAGAGAACTCTCTTAGGTTAGTAAAGTGTTCACAGAGCAAGTCACTTGTGGATCCATAGATAATATCATCAGCATAAACATGAACTAAGAGTAAGTCATGAGATGAATGAAGAATAAAGAGTGTTTTGTCCACATTCCCCCTGGAGAAACCATTTTGTAAGAGATATGAAGAGAGGTGTTCATACCAGGCACGCAGAGCTTGTTTGAGTCCGTAAAAGGCTTTACATAGTTTGTAAATGTAGTCAGGATGGACGGAGTTTGTGAACACTGGGGGTTGCTCGACATAGACTTCTCTATCAATATAGCCATGAAGAAAGGCTATCTTAACGTCCATTTGATATAATGTAAAACCTTTGAATGCAGCAAATGCAATGATCAAGCGGATTGCTTCAAGATGAGCTACTGGTGTAAAGGTTTCATTATAGTCAACCTCTTCTTCTTGATTGTAACCCTGTACTACCAAACGAGCTTTGTTCCTGTAAACTTGTCCTGCATCATCAAGCTTATTACGAAAATCCCAACGAGTGCCAATAGTTTGTTGATGCGTGGGGCGAGTAACTAATTCCCAGACAACATGTTGTTGAAGAGAATTGAGTTCCTCCTACATAGTAGTGACCCAATTGCTATCAAGTAGAGCCTCTTTGACATTTTTAGGTTCAGTACTTGAAAGAAAAGCACCAAAGACACATAGGTTTTGTATGGCTTGAAGACGAGTTTGGATCAGATATAATGTTTTCAGGCGGGTGTGCGGATGCCTTTTGGAATCTTCTATTTTGATCTGGAGAGGGTGTGTCGTTAGAGGTTTTTGGGGATTCAAAATTTAGTGTTTGAGGAATTAGTGGTTCTGAAGTATGGTCAGTGTCATTTGAGCTTCCGGGGGTATTTTCATTTGGTGTGGATGTCATGTTTTGAAGATGACTTATTGGGACTGTGACGAAGTGTGGGTCAGTTAAGTAGTCATCTAGGGCAAAGTCAAGTTCATCAGAAGATGAGCCAATATTGCTGAACTCATCGAACTTGACATGAGGGCTCTCTTCTAAGCACAGAGTCCTTAAATTAATAACACGATACGCTTTGCTTTTAGAAGAATATTCAAGAAATATACCTTCATCACTCTTGGGTGAAAATTTACCCAAGTTGTCGTTACCGTTGTTATGTATATAACATCGAGAACCAAAGCGCCTGAGATGGATGAGATTAGGTTTGCGTTGTTGTAGAAGCTCATAGGGAGTCTTTTGAAGTAAAGGGTGGATCTAGGCACGATTAAGCACATATCATGCTGTATTGACTGCCTTTGCCGAGTATGACGGAGCTAGTTGACTATCAATGAGCATGGTGCGTGCCATCTCGACGAAGGTCTGATTTTTACGTTCAACGACTCCGTTTTGCCCAGGAGTTCTTGTGGATGAGACTTGATGATTGATCTTTATCCCTGCAAAACTCATCAAAAGACTTGTTACAAAATTCAGTTCCCTGGCCACTTCTTAGGGTTTTTAGTGTAAATGAGAATTTGTTGACCAAAACCTTATGAAGTTTAGCAAACTGAGTGAAGGTTTCATCCTTAGTAGACTGAAAAATGACCCACGTCTATCTAGAATAATCATCGACTATGACCAAGATGTATCTCTTACCACTTCTACTTTGAGTGTGCGTGGGACCAACAAGTTCCATGTGAAGCAATTCCAATGGAGAGCTAGTTGAGATAGTAGACTTACTTTTGAAGGAAGACCGAGTGTGTTTACCATTTACACAAGCTTCACAGACAGAGTCTGTGTCAAAGTTTGTGTCAGGTAGACCAAGAACTAGGTCTTTACTCTTGAGTTTAAACGACCGGGGATTTGCGTGACCGAGTCTGGTGTGCCATAAAAGTTGATTCTTGGAATGAACATTTAGATAGACTTGATCATCAGGGTGGATTGAATTTAGAAACATTTTGTAGAGATTTCCTTCTTTACGTCCAATGGCTTTTAAAGACCCTGTACGCTCATCAAAAACTTCACAATCGGAGGATGAGAAAAGTACCAAATTGAATCTATCGCAAATTTGAGAAATACTTAGCAGACTATGTTGAAGGCTAGTGACCAGATGAACTTCATCTACCTTAAACTTAGAGGGGTTACTTAAGGATCCAACTCCCATGATTTCACATTGGTTGTTATTTCCAAAAGTGACCTTACCTCCTTTGTAGGATGAAAGCGAATTGAATTGATTAGGGTCTCCTGTCATGTGATGAGAACATCCACTATCTATGTACCAGCAGTCTCCTTTCTCCTTCACCTACAAAACAAGAGATCCTTTGTTAGTTTTGGGAATCCATATGTACTTGGGTTCCCTTTTCGAATCATATTGTTTCAATTTTTCACGAGCTTCAAGAATTAATCTGACTCATTTGAGGTTGAATAAAGGATCTTTATTCAATTTATCATAGGCACTATCCCGATGTCGAAGTATTCCACAATAACCAAAGATCTTGGTTGGAGGAAGGTTAACATATTTTTGTTGTCCTTTCCACCAAGAATCAAAATGTTCTTTTTGTTGTTGGCGCTTGGGTTTATTGTTGGATTTAGACATATTTTTAGGGATATCAAATTTGCCTTTATGCCACATTGTAACACCCCATCCAAAGCCAATCGTGGTTAACGCAAAACTGAACACTTAATCGAATTCGTCGCAGCGGAAATAATAAACACCTGGACCTTGCCACAGTCTGATCGTTAGAATATACCGGCCTTATCAATTACAACACTTATCCAAAATAAATGACCAACCCAAAACATCACCATCCAAAATACCACAACCAACCGAGTACAAATAGCTAAGTCATAATCACAACCTTACATCAGTTTAAATATAAACAGACGGGTGCACAAGCGTAACCCGTACTCAAAATAAACAGCCCATCCTAAGTCTAACCGCTCCTACTCTCGTAGTGCGTCCTCATGGGTCTCTTACCTGCAAGTGTAAAAACATCCCCCAAAGAGGGTCAGCACGAATGCTGGTACACCCTCTCATGGCCCCCAAGCTAACGGGCTACGACGACTAATTGTCGATAGCATGGAAATTGATTACATACACAAGCATGATATGAAGTGCAATAACAATAATCCACAGATGAACATGCATAGTTCACAAACAATGAACGACTCAAACGTCCCCTTATCAAGTGGGTTAGTAACCCCCTCCTCAGTCCTGATTTCCTTAATCTCTGTTCCTTACCTTACCTTAATCTTAATCTCAGTATACAAACCGTTCCTGGAAGGGAATGGTTGTAGCTTAATTCGAACCTGGGATTTAGGTGATCCCACCGCACCATCTTAATGCCACCTACTCTGGACGGGAGTCCAGCGTAGCTGAGCCGGCAACCGGCCCTAGGCTACAAGTCCGAAGACAAGTCCTTAAGCGGAGGGCGGATCTGATTCAGATACCGTCCCCCTTTCCTTAGCATGCATGACCAGAGTTCGGTCCCGGGTTTCATCACTCAAGTTCCAGTTAGTAGAAATGTTAATCACCATGTGCTAGCTAAGCCTTAACGGGCATTAACCAACAACCACCAAAACTTAACTCTTATTCTTAACTCAGTAAGTACTAAACTTGATTAGTAACAATCTCAAGTCTTGCGGGTTAGTGCAAGATAACACATACACAACGAGAACAAATATAACCGGTTGCATGCTTTATCTTGTTTTAGTCATAACAATTAAACAGATAGCACACAAGCCGAGGGACACCTCGTTAGCAAGCAGGTCACAAGAAAGACTGTACCATTCACCGTCGATCGTCGTTTGCTTAACCTCTCCGGGGGTCCCAATTCACAAACCTAAAACATTGATTCGTTTTTAGGCCATTAGTTATTTGCACCTTACTTAACTCACTTAGTACCTAAAGATTCCCATTAAATATCTTAAGTCCTTACCACTTATCCTTATAAACTTAACTTTTAACATTAAGGTTCTTACTTAACTTAACTTAATCCCTTAAGTTCTTAGGGTCCTAATCATTACCACCCTACCAAAGGTATACCTTATTACCAATTATCATCCTTAGAAATCAAAATTTCTTTTTTTTAAGTGTTAAGGGCCGTCCGACCCACCGTCCGACCCACCCTCTGGGTCGGACCCTTCCAGTAACTTTCGAGTTTGAAAAACTCTACATGTCTGACCCACGTCCGACCCAACCAACTGGGTCGGACCATTCCAGAAATTTTCCGTCTTCTAAACCTCCATGTCCGACCCATGTCCGACCCAACCTTCTGGGTCGGACCATTCCAGAAACTTAACCGCCCTAAAAAATGCACCCGTCCGACCCATGTCCGACCCAAGTCCTCTGGGTCGGACCATTCCAGAACCTTTCCCTGGCGTTAAGCAGAGGCCGTCCGACCCAAACTTGGGTCGGACCCCTGGGTCGGACGCCACCAAAACATGCCCAAACTTTGCCAAATCCTCACTAAACTTTTCCTCAAGCCATCCAATGTGTTCTAACATCATTTAGACCCTTAAACTCATCTTAAACCATCCTCCAAACTCATTCCCATCCTTTACACAATTCATACAAAACTACTAACACTTAACACTTATTTCTTTCCTACATTTCAACATTCCTTTCACCTAGCACTTCTACTAGCCCAAAGTTCCCTCCTTATGAACTTGGCCACACCATATACACCACTTTCATCTATCTTACACCTTCCAAGGTTTTCCTTAAATTCTAAACTCTAGTTTCTATCTAAATCATCTCAAGGTTTCACACTTAATCACATCAAACTTACCAAGGTTTCCTAGCTTCTTTTATCAACATTGGCCTAAGTCCTAAATACCCAAACACACTCTTTTGATTCCTAAATCCTTCATAGTGATGTCTAAGCCATTATAAGTCATTTAAACACCTTAATCTCACCCTTTTTCATCAAGACAACCTCTAGAACTTCCTAGTACTTCCTTAGTCATTAAATCCCCTTAGAACATCTTAAACACTTAAGTTCTCCTTTAAATTTTGCCATGGGTTCTCTAGTATATAGTACATCCTAACACTTGGTTTTTCTCCATCAAACAACCAATATCACTAAAATTCTCATCACAACACCTTAACACACAATTTACACCACATCATCTTATAGTGCATAAACTTAAATGCTTGGCACTTAGGCCCTTAAATGACAATAATCTTAACCACTGAATTTCCACATATATTTGCCTTCAACCTGCGAATACACACAACAAGGATCCCATTGAAATAAAATGCTTCTTGTAATTCACCTTGATATTCTTAAACTATCTCTTTTTCCTCATTTGCTCCTTAGTCACAAGTTCACAATCATGATCATTGTTTCTCCTAGGTCATATATAACCCTTTTCTAATGTAAACTCTACACTAAACTCATCACATATCTAAATCCCATTCCCTTAAACAATAAAACACCTTAAGGTAAGTAATCTACCTTGTTCTTTTACAAGCTTTAAAAACTTTCTTCCTTAGGTTTTTCCTTCCTCAATCTCGGTCACCAATATATATCTCCTTGCCAATGTTCTAACTAATATCCAATGACTCCAATGAGTACTAGATAATACATTAACCCTAAGGAACAAACCCTAGGTTAAAAATGTGCTTTAAGGTATTAAGGTGATTGTTTTACCTTGGTTTCTCAAGACAAGCTTGGATATGAAGCAAGAAGGACCTCCTCAATCCTTTGAAGAGTGGAAAACAAGCTAGAACAAGGTATTAAAATGAAGCATCATGAGCATACATTTTCGGTCAAGAAGAAAAGTGATCGAAACCTAGATTTTCTTACACTATATTTACCTTAAGAGAATGGAGAAGCCAATGGAGTCTCCAAACTTGAATTTCCTCCTCTAATGGTGGTTTGGCTTGGCACCAAATCAAAGCTCTTGAAGTTTTGAAAAGATAGAAAGAGAGAGCTTGAGCTAACTAAGAGTAATATGTAATTTGTTTTGGTTTTGGAGCTAAAATGAGTAAGTAGTGTGCAAGAGAAGATGGAGCTAGCATGGGGTTGTGCTTCACGTTAATGGAGAAGGGAGAGAGCAGCTCAAAATCGTGGGAACAAGAGAGAATGAAGAGGTGAGGAGAGAGGTGAGTAAAATGAGATATTTAAGTATAAAGTAAATAGTAGTTTCTACTTTATCCTTTAATTTCCTTTCTTATTTGCTCATGTGGTGATTCATCACCTTAAAAACCGGCCACCCCATTTTAGTTAGGCTAGTCATGGTCTTGTTTGACCAACTAACTAAACTAAATTGACTTATGTTATAAACTAGCTTAATTAAATTACTATTCACAAAACAAGGCACATTGTTGTGAAATTTTTGATTTCCCATTGATATAGACTTCCAAATGTGATACTATATAGTACACATGTTAATTAAAGAGTAATGATGGACATTTAGCCATTCAAAACTCATTTACAAGACAATTTTTCAAAAATGTGCTTTAAGACTCCTTAAAGCACATTTTGTGTTTTAACTTGTTTTCAAGCTTGGTTTTATTTAGTAATTGATTTAAAATGACCATTAGGATATTACTAAGGTCTTAGAACAATATTTGGGTACTCTCCCAAGTCTCTCCAAGCTTAGAGCACGTTTTTGCTTAAACTGCTCTTTTGGTGTTTCCTTATATTTTCTTTGATTAGAAATGTTTCTAAGGCATTATTTAGCCTCATTATATCTTAGTTTATCATTTAAAAACCATATCTACGTTTGGGGTATTTCAATCCCCCCTTAAAAGAACTTTGTCCTCAAAGTTCACATATGTGCTTAACCATTCACAGTACTCAATTCCCTTAATCTTAACCACATCTTATATTCACATTCACACATCTCAAGACTCAAAGGTCAATCTCAAATACAATACATAAGTATTATACATAACTCAAACTTAACACCAAAGTGTAGCAACTTACACAATTTCACATCTTAAACAACCAAACAAATGACAAACATGATCGTTTCCTAACTCAAAAGCGAGGAAGCTCTAACCCCCTTAAAAAGGGGTACGCCCCGTACCCTATACAGACGATCTAGTCAGTAAACAAAGAAGGGTACTTCGCCTCATCTTATCCTCTAATTCCCACGTGGCCTCTTCGACATCCTGGTTAGACCAGAGAACCTTCCAGTCGCACTGACTTGTGGCGAGTGTCCCTAGTCTTACTGTCCAAGATTCTCTGAGGAGTTTCCACGGATCTCATATTCGGTTCCAAAGTCAACCTCTCAGGTTCTAACACATGAGGGGTGGTGCATGTATTTCTTTAGCTGTGAAACATGAAAAACATCATGCACTTTACCCAGTTCAGCAGGTAAATTCAACCTGTAAGCAACCGGGCCCACCCGCTCCGTAATCTCATAAGGACCAACAAACTTCGGGCTTAATTTGCCCTTCTACCCAAACCTGAATAACCCTTCATCGGTGAAACTCGCAGAAATACCTGGTCGCCCACTGCGAACTCCAGGTCCCGTCATCGAACATCAGCATACGACTTCTACCTATCTTGAGCAGCTTTCATGTTCTCCCTGATTTGCTGAACTTCAGCCTTAACTTGCTCTAAGTACTCTGTCCTATAATGACCGTCTCACTCGCCCTCATCCCAGCAGAGCGGTGTACGCATGGCCTACCGTACAACGCTTGAAAAGGTGCCTCTTGATCGAAGAGTGATAGCTGTTGTTGTATGAAAACTCGATCAGCTGTAGTCTCCTCAACTGCCCTGGAAGTCTAAGGCACATGCTCTAAGCATGTCCTCGAGTGTCTGAATAGTACGCTCAGTCTGACCATCTATCCTGAGGATGGACGCGGTACTCAGCTGGTTCTGTACCTAACGCTTCTGGTAGCTCTCTAGTACCTCGAAAGGAATCTGGTATCTCTATCTGACACTATGGTCTTCGGTATCCCGTGATGTCTCATATTTCTTTCTCAAATAACTCAGCTATTTGGTCACCTTCCAAGTATCCTTCATCGGTATGAATCGGGCTACTTTGGTAAGGCGATCCACCACCACCCATATCATGTTGAGACCTCCCCTAGCAGGTGGAAGTCACAACTACAAAGTCCATGGAGATATCATGGAACTTCCATTCCGGAACTGGCATCGATTGTACCATTCCGCCCAGGTCGTCGGTGCTCGAATTTTACCTTCTGGCATGTGAGACACTCAAGACGAACTTGGTAAACATCTGTCTTCATTCCCGACCACCAGAAGTATCTCTTCATGTCTTATACATTTTAGAGGCTCCCAGATGGATGGAAACTGAAGAACAGTGTGAGTCTCTAAGTATAACGGTCTTTCAGATCCGTGTTGCCCCGTGGTATGCTAACCGGCCCTTAAGTCTGATCAGATCATCATCATGAAGTCTGAAGTCGTATTTCTGACTCTCAAAGGTACCATCTGTCAGCTTCTGTCTGACCTCTCTCATGTACTCATCTGTCCTCTGAGCCTCTCGCACCTCATCAACCAAGCTGGAGAAAGAAACTAGCGAATGGAGTGAGTGTGCTCGACGGCTCAGGGCGTCTGCTACAACATTGGCCTTCCCCTCTTTGTATTGGAGGTCAATGTCATAGTCTTTCAGAAACTCTAACCATCTCCTCTGTCGAAGATTCAACCTTCTGAGTGAATATGTATCTCAAACTCTTGTGATCGGTGTAGATCGTCACACACCCCGTATAAGTAGTGGCGCCATATCTTCAAAGAGAAGACTACAGCTCCCAGCTCTAAATCATGTGTGGGGTAGTTCTCCTCATATTTCTTCAACTGACGTGAGGCATATGCCACCACCTTGCCATGTTGCATAAGCACGCAACCAGCCCTCTGCCGGATGCATCACAATAAACCTCAAAACCCTCTGTACCGTCTGGAATGGTCAGAACCGGTGCAGTGGTCAGTGAGTCCTTCAAGCTCTGAAATGATCTCTCACAGTCAACCGTCCATAAGAACGGTGCATCCTTCTTCATCAGACTGGTCATCGGTTTCGCGACCTTGCTGAAATTCCTAACAAACCTCCTGTAGTAACCTGCCAGACCGAGAAAGCTCGGATGTCGGTAACAGTCTTCGGCCTTGGCCAAGTACGTACGGCATCAATCTTTGCTGGATCCACTGAGATCCCAGCATCTGAGATGACATGACCTAGGAAAGAGACCTGGTCAAGCCAAAACTCACATTTGGAGAACTTAGCATATAGCTGGTTCTCCCTCAATATTTCCAATACTCTCCTCAGATGTTCCTCATGTCCAACCTTAGATTTCGAGTAGTATCAAAATGTCATCAATAAACACCACAACCGACTTGTCCAGCTGCTCCCGGAAACAGGTTCATCAGATCCATAAACTTCGCCGGTGCGTTCGACAATCTGAACGGCATCACTGTAAACTCATAGTGGCCGTATCGTGTCCGGAATGCCGTCTTCTCAATGTCTCCCTCCTTAATGGCTATCTGATGATACCCTGTTCTGAGATCAATTGGAGAACACAGATGCTCCCTTCAACTGATCGAACAGATCGTCAATGCGGGGTAGTGGGTACTTATTCTTCACTGTTACTGCATTCAGCTCTCTGTAGTCGATGCAGAGGCGGAGACTACCATCCTTCTCTTCACGAAGAGGACTGACGCTCCCCATGGTGACACACTTGGTCTTATAAATCCCTTATCTAACAAATCTTTCAATTGTTCCTTTAACTCAGTCATTTCTGCCGGAGCCATACGGTATGGTGCCTTGGCTATCGGTCCGGTACCAGGTAGCAGCTCGATGGTGAACTCTACCTCCCGAGTGGGTGGCATGCCGGGCAGTTCCCGTGGAAATAAGTCGGGGAACCCCGACACTACCGGTAAGTCGGGGTCGAACTCAAGGTCTCTCTCTATGTCCTGTACATAGCAGAGGTACACTTCTTCCTTTCTCCTCAATTCCTTATACATTGTCATGGCGGTGATGATCTTAGTCGAAGGCTCTCTGGGCCTCTGGCGGTATGATATTGTTACCCCAAACGGACTCCTGAGCAGCAATCTATGCTCGGCGCAGAGGATACGTCCCTTGTGCCGCTCCAACCAGTTCATCCCGAAGATAACATCAAATCTAGCTCTCTGAACTCATTAAAACTGACTGGAAAGTCTTCTCCCTTAATTCTGACAGTGGCTCCTCGGTAGTAACGAGTGCAACGAACCTTCTCTTTAGACGGGAGCGTAACCGTGAAGTCGGGTAGCTCATCAGCGTCTAGCCCCAACCTGCTCGCGAAAGATGCCGAGACAAAGGTATGCGAGGCCCCTGAGTCGAAGAGAACTGATGCCTCAATCCCATTAATCGGAAAGGTGCCGGTGAGGATAGTACCGCAGGCGTCGGCCTGTGCCTATGTAAGTATGCTTAATGCACCTTCCGTACCGAGTCCATAACCTAATTGTGTTCACAAGCTTCATGAGTATTGATGGTATAACAAGAGTCGTAACAATTTATATGAACAACACTGTTATTTTATTCATAACCATCCTGTTTACAACATGAGCTTTAATCTTACATCTCATTCCTCATCTCATTCTAACATTACATGGCTAATATTGTCTAAAGGTTAGGTTTAATCTCCCAGGTCTCATATGCGTCGCATTAATTACTGCTGACGGTGCTGTATTCAACTTGATTCTCTAATCCCATGGTATAACATCCTTGATTCTCCCCCCATAATTAACACATCTCCTGACTTAAGTACTAACTTATTCGCACGGTCCGCACGCTTCTGCTCGCCGTATAAAAACTCTGCATCATCCCCAATGGACCAAGACACTACGGGTATCCCCCTTTCGAGAGACTCCGTTGTCTCGTTCTTATCGTGGTGTAGTCCAAGTCGCCCATCCTTCTCGTAGAAGTTTGTAATGCAAATGTCTGCCTGAATGTCTGGAATCGGTCCAGCTTCCAATTGCTGAGCGATTTCCACGACTTGTGTAATAACTGGATGGAACTCTTCGGGTATTCCCGTGGTGAGACTCCATCTTGCATCCTCGTGGTTTGGTAATTCTTGGCATACGGATTCCAATCCTTGCCCAAGCTCATCATTTTAATTTCATCTTCGCTCCCCCTGGGTACTCCGGTGTGTAAAAACCTCCCGGTCCCATCCCTAGTTGATTGCATCTTCTGATGATGACTATTTGTGCTTCAGGTGTCAGGTATCCCCTTAATAAGATCATACCTGGGCGGATAACCTGACATTGTTCGGTTGGTAAGTCTATGGTTTCGATGTCGGTGTGCTCCGGGTTAGGTGTAGATGGTATTGGATAGCAGATGTGGAAGCTTCCTAAAGTGGTAGTAGGTTATATCTTACTTAAGTTCTAATCTCATCCCATTCTTACTTAACTCAATTATTCACCAAACATGCATGATAATGCGGTAAGCAGGTAGTTTTATTACTAAATGGTTATAGCGGTACCTGGCCTCGATGAGGGTTCAGGCTCATCGTCCCGGTCCACCATGTGTAGTGTGGGTCCCGACTTCTGGGTCACCCTCGGGTTCTTGTCTGCAGCTTGCTGCACTTTCCTCTGATCGTCAGATCCAGCTCCCTGATCGGTCTTGCCCTTGCCCCTAGTGTCGGGCCTATAGGCTCTGCTAGCAGGGTTCCGGTAACACTCATATGCCCGGTGTCCGTACACCCCACAAAAGTTGCACTCCACCTTGTTCCCCTTGCAATCGAGCCCGGGGTGGTCCTTGTGACACCACCTACAGATGTAGCGTCGCTGGTAGCCACCACCGGCTCCCTTCTCAGTCTCAGATCCTGATCATTTATAATATCAATACTCATATCTCACAGGGTTACTAATTGTCTCTTAACTCATTCAATACCAATCCCTTACCCTTTGGCGCCCTAGAGCGCAGGGGTGTAGCTGCGTAAGCATACGTCAACTTCAATGGCTCCTTTGGAGCCTTCTCCTTTTCCTTCTTCCCTTTTGGGTTCTGACTTTTCTGGGCCTGAGGCTGGTACTTTTGTTTCTTGTACCCTCCTTGCTCTTGACTCTCCGAGCTCTTACCAGCACTCTTCCTCTTGGCATTCTCCTCGTCCCTCAGCTGGACAGTTATCTCAACCTTAGCAGCTGCATGATAGCACTCCTACTTTCCACAGTATTAGTCACTCTTATTTCTCATAATATAAATCTTACTCATTTACTTACCCAAATCTCAATCATTCTTATTACCTGCAAGGTAGTGTAACTCGTCGGCCCCATGCCGTAGCGGAGTCGATGGCTAAGCCCGCCATAAAAGCGGTCCACCAGGATCTGGTCAGAATATCCAAGACCTGGCAGAAGACGGAGCAAGGCGGTGAACTCTGAGTAATACTCGTCCACCGTCATCTTGTCAGTCTGCTTAAGCGCATCCAACTGCAATCGCTTCTTCGTCTGGGACATGGGCGGGGTAGTACTTGCTCGTAGCAAGGCGGTGTACTGCTCCCAGCCGAACTCTGGATTGGCCACATGCTCGGCCCTCACCAGCTTCCACCAATCGCCTGCCGCCCCCTTCAGATAGAAAGCAGCCAGCCGCACCTTGATCCCAGCAGGGACATCAAGGGTTTCGAAGGCGGTCTCCAGCTCGGAGATGTACGCCTCAAGCTTGGCGGGATCTGTCTCCCCCTTAAAGTGTGCGGGTCCAAGGTCTGCAAGACTCTTCACCCAATTTGGTTCCCTAGGTTGTGGCGGGTGGAGGTGGTGCACCCACACCAGGCTGATAGCCCATGTGCCCTAATGCGGCAGCCACGATCTCTGCGATCGTCTGCCCCTCAGGTATTTTGAAGCATCATCACCTTGGCCGCGACCTCGGCTTCCTCTAGGACGTCCTGCCATCTGAACAAGCATAACTCACATTAGATTCGTATCCACCACTGTTTCGGTTAACGAATTTATAACGTCCGTAGACGGTAAAGACGATCCACACTTATTAGTGGTGAAATACCCCGTAAATAAAAATAGTGATTTATTAGGCTAATGAATAATTTAGAAGCTTAATTAAGTATAAATAATCATGAGGGAACAAATCCCGAAGAAAACGGATCCTTAAAACGGATTATTAAATCACTAATGAACCTTAAAGCGCGTTTTTCGAGGTAACCGGGAAAACGTGTCTTTAAGCGGGTCAAATAGACTCGTAACAATTTTGGTCAACTAAATAATCATTAATAAATATTAGTAAGCTTTAGAACCAATAAAAATCAAGAAAACGAGAAATTAGTAAAAACTGTCAAAAACGGGAAGTTGTGGGGTAGAAAATAAATAACACAAACTTATGTGTCCAACTTTGTAAATAAAATTTTACAAACCCTCATGGGCTGTGTGCTGTCCGATTTTCCTACTCACACACACACATCCTATTCTCTTTTACTCACTAAGGACAAAAGCAATTAAAAATCAAAAAGTAACACACTTTACCTATATCACTCTCTCTCTGTTCTATTTCCTCACTCACGTACTCACCTCCTCCCTCACTCTCTTTCTTTCTTCTTCAACCTCCCAGCCGATTTCCATGGAGAACTAAGAAGACCCCCACAAACTCCATCTTCCTTCCTCTTGTAACCCCCTCAAATCTCTTCCAAAAATTACAAAAACTACACCATTGGAATCCTCTCATCAAGAGCTACACTTCCATCTTTCCAAAAATCGAAAAGGAGCATTTTCGTTTTATGGGTATGCCCCATTTGGAGCTTCAAGACCAATTAGAAGGCCCTCCTTCTTCTTGTTCTATTGAGGTAAAAATATCCTTAAAAACCCCATCTTTTTCTAGCCTCAAAGGCAAAACGAAAATCTAGCTAAACACTTGTTTGGTTCTCTTGTTCTATAGCCGATTTTGGCATTCTGAAGGGGTTGAAAGTTTGTTCTTGAGCTATCCCAAACAGCACTTGTGCCTTGGAAGGTAAAATAATTTCTAAACCCTAAACCTACATTAGAGCTTGAATAATGGTTAGGGTTAGTTTTAGTATTAAAATGGTGTATTGAAATGTATATATAAATGGTTGTAGTGTTAGAGGAATTGAGATTTACAAAACCGGTAGAGAGGGAAGGAAGAAGAAGAAGCAAGAAGAAGAAGAGAAACAAGGTAAATTACATTCTTTTATGTAGCCTTGTATATACATGTATGTAACAGATTTTTAGGAAGCTAAAATGAGTATTGTAATTAGTAGTGTAGTAATGTGTGTAATTGTAGGAGAACATAAGTATTTTGAACCTTTAAAAGACATCTAAAAGCTATTGAAACCTAAATGGGAATTGAATGTAATGTGCAGGAATTTCTAATGTTGTTAGAGTGGAATTTGAGTATGAGAGATTGAGCATATTGTATTGGTTTTAAACAGGTGAATAGATCATTTACATGAGTGAAACAATGTGGTGAGAATATAAGATTTCAGGGGAGGTTATGTCAAAATTTATCTAGAATTAGAACACTTAAGAAAACTAGAAACTAGGTGAAATTATATGTTGTAACAGATTTTAATTGAGTTAGTTTGGTGGGTAAGTTGAGAGAGATAGATAATGTATTCTAAATGCATTAGGAGTGGTAGAATTGTCAATAGAAGAGGGAGATGTAGAAGAGGAGTGTAAGTGTTAAAATCTGTAGCATAATGCAACTAGAGAGGAAACTAGGTGAGTGTTGAAAAGAAACTTGGAAAATTATGTGAGTGAATTAGTATAGAATTGTGTAAAGAGTTAAGGAGTGAACTAGGGTGTATTAAGAGGTTTAATTAGTGTCAAAACATGGGGATTAAGTGTAGGAACAATGGGGAAGTAATGGGTAAAAGAGAGGACTGAAAACAGAAATAAAATGCAAATACTGGGCCGGACCGAACTTGCGACCGGACTTGCAAGTTCGGTCGAGCCCAGATTTACAAAGACGGGAAAGCTTCTGGAATCGACCGGACTTGCGACCGGACTTGCAAGTTCGGTCGGACCAGAAAATTTCCCCGTCTGTAACCTACTGGAATCGACCGGACTTGCGACCGGACTTGCAAGTTCGGTCGAGCCAGAAAATTCCCCTGAAACCTTCTGGAATCGACCGGACTTGCGACCGGACTTGCAAGTTCGGTCGGCCAGAAAAATTCCCGTTGAACCTACTGGAATCGACCGGACTTGCGACCGGACTTGCAAGTTCGGTCGAGCCAGAAAAATTCCCGATGAAACCTTCTGGAATGGACCGAACTTGCGACCGGACATGCAAGTTCGGTCGGCCAAAAAATTCCCGTAATGCAAGCTACTGGAATGGACCGAACTTGCGACCGGACTTGCAAGTTCGGTCGGCCAGGAAAATTCGGTAATGTGAGCTACTGGAATGGACCGGACTTGCAAGGTCGGTCGCAAGTCCGGTCCAGTCAAAAAAAAAATTATTTAAATTAAAAATAATTATATATATATATATTATGTATACCACATATATATATATACATGTATGTAAGTATGCCAACATTAAGTAAGAAGTAAAACTTAAGTAATGAAAAATAAGTAAGTAAGTGTAAGTGTAAGAAGTATAAGGACATAGTAAGTATGAGTTAAATTAATGATAGTTAGATTAATCATTCAATTGTATGTATATCATAGGATTTGATTTGTGACACCGGAAGGACGTTTGGAAACACGTACGACGGTGAACGGTATGGATTCCTCATGCCCCGTATGCTATCTTGGTTACTCTGATTTGTGTGTTGTGTGCTAATTGATCACCAAATAAGATAAATGCACGAATCGGAGTTATATGCATACTTGTGAATATGTAGTGTTGTATGTTGTGAATATTCTTAAATTTAGTTTGTATAATTCATGAAATGTATGGATGATATGAATGTGTGTATGATGTTGTATGTATGTGACCGATTGTGAATGTGTTTGGGACTTCTAACTTATTCCTAACAAGCTAACCAATCTAACTTAAATTGGTAATTAAATTGGAATGAGTAGAAGTCCGATATAGTTTCGGCCACGCGTGAGGATGCGGAGTCACGAGAGGTTGGCTCCAATTCCTGACTCTTAAACTGGTCCGCGGCCCAAATCCCTTAAGTGGGTAGCATCCCGGATTGGTGAGTCAAGTAAATCCCGGAGGTGGGACGGCGTAGTCCCCAGGGCCGGAGGTCCCGACGACTTAACTTGAGTAGTAAGTAAGTAAGTAAGAATGAGTAAGTAAATGAAGTAAGTAAGTAATGTAAGTAAGAAAAAGTAAGTAATGAGTAAAAGAGTAAAAGCATTCCGATTAACCCGGATGCATAATTTGGCTAACCTTGTGAAGGTAAGTATTGTGAGCAATTGTATTGTTGCCTTGGAATGAATAATGTATTGTGAATGAATGTATGTTGTATGCAAGCATGTATGTATGAAATAATGAACAGCATGTTTAGTGGACGTCAAATAGTCGGCGTGCCCTAGCTAGCACGCGGTATATGCGGAGTTTATACGCAGCGTTTGCTGAGCCCCTTGGGGCACCATTTTTACTACACGCAGGTACTCGCGAAGGATGAAGATGGAGAGAAGTTTATTTCTTGTCTTCTTTTTGGATTGTAAACAATGAATTATGATTGGTGTACTGAGTAGTACATGGCTGTAAGTTTTGTTAGCCGGTGTACCATGGGGTACACCTTTTTGGATAGTAGTATGGATTGGTATAGATGAGTAGCTTGTAGAAACTCATCTTTTGGAAGTTGAATGGGATGTAAAATGCACTTAAATACTCGGTGATCCATTGATGTAAGTATTTGGTATATGGTATTTTGGTAAGTAATTTAGTAGCTCGGTACATATGTCATCAGACCGTGACTGTAAGTAAGGTAAGCCTAGCTAGCCGTATGGGCGGTTAGCGGCGTTGTACCACCCGTAGTAGTAAGTAGTAATATTTCCGCTGCGAACTCGTAGGATTAACAGGACGATTAGACGGTAAGCATGGATTAACGGTTGGGGTGTTACAAAAAGTGGTATCAGAGCGTAGTTACGCTCTGATGTCCTTAGTTACCGAGCATAGGGGATTACCGAGTTAGGATTTCAACCGTCTTAAGACGGATACTTAGAAACCTAACTAGGAACTACCGTTGTTAACAACGGATACCCTGGACGTTCTTATGAACGATACCTTGCTTAAATTTCAAGACCTTTGAGTCATATCTTGCAAGCCTAATGTAACTGTTAAATATTCAGATGTCAGGAAGAGGTCCAGGTCGCCCTAGAGGAGGGGGCAATGACGGACCCGGCGCGCAGACGATAGCTGAGATCGTCGCCGCCACGGTAGCACAGATGCTACCACAAGTTATCCAAGCTGTGCAACAAACCCAACAGAACCAACAAACTCAAGCGGGGCCAATCCCTCCCCCGCCACCCAGAGAAGCGAACTGGGTAAAAGCTGTAGCGGAACTCCGCCCTCCCTGCTTTAGGGGCGAGAGTGATCCGGCTAAGCTCGAAGCCTACATCTCCGAGATGGAGACGGCGTTCGAAACCCTCGAAGCTCCTGCTGGAGTTCGAGTCAGAGTTGCTGCTTATTATCTGAAGGATGCTGCATGGATTGGTGGAAGCTAATCAAGCATGAGCACGTCAGCGACCCCACATTCGATTGGGAGTCTTTGCATCACTCCTCCGATCCAAGTATCCAAGCACGTAAAGACAAGAAAAGGCTAGAGCTAGACGCCTTGAAGTGACAGACAAGATGTCTGTGGACGAGTACTACCGCACCTTTACCTCCATTCTCCGTCTCCTCCCTGATCTAGGATACACCGGCCAGGTGTTGGTCGATCGCTTCTATGGCGGTCTGAGCCATCGCCTTCGGTACGGTATGGGCTACACGATTTACCTCCCTTCAGGTAAATATCAGTTAACCCTTAGTATCATTTCAATTCCTTAAATTCCTTGAATTCTTGAATCTTTCCTTATCCTTTCCTAAATGAGAATCCCGGCTAATACCTGAGATTTCAGGAGTGTTATCACGCGGCTTCTCGCGTTGAAATCACTTGCCAATTAAGGGATGAAGAGACCGCGCTGAAGCGCAAAGCCAACAACAAAAACACCAGTACTGAGGAGCAGAACCAGGGGAAGAGTTGGAAAAAGAAGAAGGGGAATTTCTTTCAGCAATCCCAAAAGAAATCCCCAGGTGAGAGCAGTGCCCATGCTGAGCAGGGCAAACCAGTTGAGCTTCTTCAGCTTGGTTATTCTGCACCGGTGGCAGCAAAGCCACTGAGATCACACCCACCAAAGGGTAAACTTCTATTCCTAAATCGTAATCGTACAAGTAATGTATCTAGTATATCCACGCACACATGTGCTAACCCTCTAACCTCAGGTTCTAGCTCCGGTTGCCAAAACCTTCTCCGATGGCCGCACCTATGTGTGCAGAAATGCAACCAGGACCATCCGGCAAGGACTGCTATGGGAGAGAATCAATGCTACAATGCAGAAGCTAGGACACACACCAACAAATGCCCAGAGAGAAGCCAAAGGGGAACTTCCAAAGCTACAGGCAGAGGGAAGGCAAGGAGGTTGCATCTGGCGATGCACCGACCCAGCAGGCACCACAGGGACAGGGATCCCGGGGACCTCCGGGGGTGCACCTCAGAGGCAGCCTGTCCTTCATGTGATTGACCGTGATGGGTCCGGTTCTAAGTCCGGCCCAGGTAATAATCTAAACCTTTAATCCTTGAAGTAGCATGTCTAAGTAGTAGAGTAACTGTATGAGTGAATGCATGAGTAAATAAAATGAAGTGTGTATTAAGCATGAAATGAAGTAGTTGAAACTAGTACTCACCGTAGACGAAATTTGTAACCATAGGAAGCTTTAGTATCTGTTACCCGATACCGGTAAACTTGAATCAAGAAGAGATCGACATCACCAACCACGACTACACCAACGAACAGTGTCAGGTCATCCGACCAGGTATGATCTTATTAAAGGGATACCTGACACCCGAAGCACAAATCTCAATCATCCGACGATGCAACGAGCTAGGAACGGGTCAAGGTGGATTTTATACACCCGAATTCCCCGGTGGAGCGAAGATGAAGCTAAAAATGATGTGCTTGGGAAAGGACTGGAATCCTTATACCAAGACATACCAGGAGACACGAACACAAGATGGAGCGACGCCACCGACAATACCACCAGAGTTTCAGACACCGTCACACAAGCAGTAGAACTTGCAACAATGCGAACATGAACCGATCCCCGCACTTGAAGCGGACCTCTGTATCGTCAACTTCTACGAGAAAGAAGGACGACTTGGGTTACACCAAGACAAGGACGAGACAGCGGAATCTCTTGAACAAGGAGTGCCCGTAGTGTCTTGGTCCATTGGTGATGACGCCGTATTCCTGTATAGCGAGCAGAAGCGTGTGGACCTCGCACAGAAACTGGTATTGAGATCAGGAGATGTCCTAATCATGGGTGGAAACTCTAGGATGCTGTATCACGGGATCAACAAGATCAAGTTGAATACGGCACCGCCGGCAATAATCAATGCCACACACATGAAACCAGGACGCCTGAACCTTACCTTTAGAAAGTATTAAATTCATAGTATCATGTAATGTTTAGTAACGTGTATTAGAGACACGGTATGTATGATGGTTGGTTTATCAATAAAGAGCAGTGTTGATTTAATTCCACTTGTGTCCACCATCAATACTTATCCAATTGTGAATCCAATAGGTTGTGGACTCGGTACCGAAGGTAACCTGAGCATCCTCACCGAAGCACAAGCCGGCAGAAGCGGCACCATCTTAACGGGAACATTCCCAGTAAATGGCATTGATGCCAATGTGTTATTCGACTCCGGCGCCTCTCACCTTCGTATCACCATCTTTCGTGAAGAGGTTGAAGCTAGATGCGGATGAGCTACCGAACTTCATGGTTACTCTCCCATCGAAGGAGAGAGTAAAGTGCACCAAGTATTATCAATCAGCCACAATCCAAATCAAAGGCGAATCGTTTCCCATTTCCTTCATCGAATTCAATGGATTGGGATTCGACTTAATCATCGGAATGAATTGGTTGGAGCGGCACAAGGGTAGAATCCTCTGCGCCGAGCATCGTTTGCTGCTCAAGAGTCCTTCTGGGGTTACTGTATCTTACCGCCAGAGACCGAGAGAGCCTTCGACCACACTCATATCTGCTATGGCTATGTACCGGGAGCTCAGAAAGGGCCAAGAGTGTATCTGTGTTATGTACAAGACCTGGAGAGAGATCCAGAGTTCAGTGACAATGTACCATGTATCGAATTCCCGATGTATTCCCTAAGGAGCTACCCGGCATGCCACCACCGAGAGCAGTGGAATTTGAAATTGATCTTTGCCAGGTACCGGTCCCATTGCTAGGGCACCGTACCGCATGGCACCTGCTGAAATGCCGAACTGAAAGAGCAACTAGAGACCTTCTAGACAAAGGGTTTATACGCCCGAGCGTATCACCCTGGGGAGCACCGGTTCTCTTCGTGAAGAAGAAGGACGGTAGTCTCCGACTTTGTATTGACTACCGCGAGCTGAATGCGGTCACAGTCAAAAATAAATACCCATTGCCATGCCTCGATGACCTATTCGACCAGCTGAAAGGAGCATCGGTCTTCTCCAAGATTGACCTCCGTTCAGGGTATCATCAAATCGCTATCAAAGAGCAAGACATCGAGAAAACGGCATTCCGTACCAGATATGGCCACTACGAATTCATAGTGATGCCATTCAGTTTGTCAAATGCACCAGCTAAATTCATGGACCTCATGAACCGTCTATTCAGTGAGCAGTTGGACACTTCAGTTGTTGTCTTCATCGACGACATACTTGTATATTCCAAATCAGCAGAGGAACATGAAACCCACTTGAGGAAAGTACTAGAGACACTGCGCGAGAACCAGCTGTATGCGAAGTTCTCCAAATGCGAGTTTTGGCTTGATCAGGTATCATTCCTTGGACATGTCATCTCGAGCGCAGGTATCTCAGTGGACCCTTCTAAGATAGAAGTTGTAACAATCATGGCCTAGACCCAAGACTGTTACCGACATTAGGAGCTTTCTTGGTCTAGCCGGTTACTACCGGAGATTTGTAAAGGACTTCTCGAAAGTAGCCAAGCCCATGACTACACTGATGAAGAAAGATGCACCGTTTGTATGGACACACGAGTGTGAGCTATCATTTCATTCAGAGCCTTAAAGACCATTGACCTCAGCGCCCGTCCTTACACTTCCAGAGGGCACAGAGGGATTTGAGGTATACGTGATGCATCAGGCAAAGGTATGGGAGCGTACTCATGCAGCATGGCAAGGTTGTTGCTTATGCCTCCCGCCAACTGAAAAGTATGAGGAGAATTACCCGACTCACGACTTAGAGTTAGGAGCCATTGTCTTCGCCTTGAAGATATGGCGACACTATCTCTATGGGGTAAGCATCACCATCTACTCCGACCATAAGAGCTTACAGTATGTATTCACACAGAAAGAATTGAACTTGAGACAGAGAAGATGGATGGAATTTCTTTCAGATTATGACATCAACTTACTGTACAAGGAAGGGAAGGCAAACATTGTAGCCGACGCCCTGAGCCGTCGAGCACACTCGCTCCATTCACTACTCGCTTCTTCTAGCTTGGTTGACGAGGTGCGAGATGCTCAGTTGAGCGACCCTTACCTAACCGAAATCAGACAAAAGATTGAGAATGGTACGTTTGAGAAGAAGAAGTATGACTTCAAGCTACATGAAGATGGGTTGATTCGGTTGAATGGCAGGTTATGCGTCCCCCGAAGCAATGCTGAGCTAAGGGATCGCATCCTGCGAGAGTCACACTGTTCCACATTGTCAGTCCATCCGGGAGCCTCCAAGATGTACAAAGACATGAAGAGGTACTTCTAGTGGTCTGGAATGAAATCGGACGTGACGGAATTTGTATTGAGGTGCTTAACATGCCAAAAGGTGAAATTTGAACATCGTAGGCCGGGCGGAATGGTACAATCGATGCCAGTTCCGGAGTGGAAATTTCATGATATCTCCATGGATTTTGTTGTAGGACTCCCACCTGCCAGGGGAGGACTCAACATGATCTGGGTTGTAGTCGACCGCCTTACCAAGGTTGCCAGATTCATACCGATGAAGGACACCTGGAAGGTAGTAAAGCTAGCTGAGCTTTTCGATAAGGAGATTATCAGAAACCACGGAGTCCCTAAGACTATAGTATCTGACCGTGACACAGATTTCTTTCGAGATACTGGAGAGCTACGCGGGAAGCGTTGGGTACAGAATTGAAGTTGAGTACCGCCTTCCATCCTCAGACCGACGGTCAGACAGAAAGGACCATCCAGACACTGGAGGACATGCTTCGGGCATGTGCCTTGGACTTTCAGGGGAGTTGGTAAGATAAGCTTCATCTTATCGAGTTCTCGTATAATAATAGTTATCACGCCTCGATTAAGATGTCGCCTTTCCAAGCTCTATACGGTAGACCTTGCCGTACACCCTTGTGTTGGGATGAGTCAAGTGAAGCGGTCATAATAGGACCGGAGTATCTTGAGCAAGTGTAAGCTGAAGTGTAGCAGATTAGAGCTAACATGAAGGCAGCCCAAGATAGACAGAAATCCTATGCGGATGTGAGACGACGCGACCTTGAGTTCGCCGTGGGCGACCAAGTGTTCTTGCGAGTTTCACCTATGAAGGGTGTCTTCCGTTTTGGTCAGAAGGGCAAGCTAAGCCCAAAGTTTGTAGGGCCGTACACTATCACCGAAAGAGTTGGATCCGTAGCCTACAGGTTAGCACTACCTGAGGACTTGGGGCGTGTCCATGATGTATTTCATGTGTCACAACTCAAGAAGTATATTGCTGATCCTTCTCATGTGTTAGAGCCCGAGCACTTATCCATTGAGCCAAACATGAGATATGTTGAAACCCCAGTGAGAATCCTCGATAGGAAGACCAGAGACACTCGCCATAAGTCTATACGAATGGTGAAGGTCCTATGGTCAAACCATAATGTCGAAGAAGCGACATGGGAATTGGAAGATGCCATGAAGGCTAAGTACCCACAGCTGTTCATAGACTAGAGAGTCTAGTATTTAGCAATACGGGTACGGGTCGTACCCCTTTTAAGGGGGGTAGAGCCCTTTTGCTTTGCATTGCTTCGGGGTAAGCATTGCTTAGTGTGTAGGTATTGTAATAAACTTTGTATGGCACATGTAGGGCAAGTGAACTTGGTATGCGTATGTATGTATGTGTAATGTGTAGTGTATGTATGAGGGATGATGTTTGTGTAATGTGTATTGCGAATTATAATGGTGTATTGTGCATTGTGGAATGGTATGTATGGAAATGTTGGATTGTGTATGTGCATTGTGTATGAGGCTTGAATTGTGTATGTTTGCAATGTGGAAGGAAGTAAACACCTCATAGGTGTAGTAAGACACATTAGTGCAATTGGTTGCCTAATGAGTAGAATTACCTAAACCATTAACCTTGAGCAACTTTGAGGGCAAAGTTTCTTAAGGGGGGTAGATTGAAATACCCCGTAATTAAAAATAGTGATTTATTAGGCTAATGAATAATTTAGAAGCTTAATTAAGTATAAACAATCATGAGGGAACAAATCCCGAAGAAAATGGATCCTTAAAACGGATTAAAATCACTAACGAACCTTAAAGCGCGTTTTTCGAGGTAACCGGGAAAACGTGTCTTTAAGCGGGTCAAATACTCGTAACAATTTTGGTCAACTAAATAATCATTAATAAATATTAGTGAAGCTTTGGAACCAATAAAAATCAAGAAAACGAGAAATTAGTAAAAACTGTAAAAAACGGGAAGTTGTGGGGTAGAAATATAAATAACACAAACTTATGTGTCCAACTTTGTAAATAAAATTTTACAAACCCTCATGGGATGTGTGCTGTCTGATTTTCCTACTCACACACACACCCTATTCTCTTTTACTCACTAAGGACAAAAGCAATTAAAAATCAAAAAGTAACACACTTTACCTATCTCACTCTCTCTCCTATTCTATTTCCTCACTCACGTACTCACCTCCTCCCTCACTCTCTTTTCTTTCTTCTTCAACCTCCCAGCCGATTTCCATGGAGAACTAAGAAGACCCCCACAAACTCCATCTTCCTTCCTCTTGTAACCCCCTCAAATCTCTTCCAAAAATTACAAAAACTACACACCATTGGAATCCTCTCATCAAGAGCTACACTTCCATCTTTCCAAAAATCGAAAAGGAGCATTTCGTTTTTATGGGTATGCCCCATTTGGAGCTTCAAGACCACCATTAGAAGGCCCTCCTTCTTCTTGTTCTATTGAGGTAAAAATATCCTTAAAAACCCCATATTTTTCTAGCCTCAAAGGCAAAACGAAAATCTAGCTAAACACTTGTTTGGTTCTCTTGTTCTATAGCCGATTTTGGCATTCTTGAAGGGGTTGAAAGTTTGTTTTCTTGAGCTATCCCAAACAGCACTTGTGCCTTGGAAGGTAAAATAATTTCTAAACCCTAAAACCTACATTAGAGCTTGAATAATGGTTAGGGTTAGTTTTAGTATTAAAATGGTGTATTGAAATGTATATATAAATGGTTGTAGTGTTAGAGGGAATTGAGATTTACAAAACCCGTAGAGAGAGAAGGAAGAAGAAGAAGCAAGAAGAAGAGAGAACAAGGTAAATTACATTCTTTTATGTAGCCTTGTATATACATGTATGTAACAGATTTTTAGGAAGCTAAAATGAGTATTGTAATTAGTAGTGTAGTAATGGTGTAATGTGTAGGAGAACATAAGTATTTTGAACCTTTAAAAGACATCTAAAAACTATTGAAACCTAAATGGGAATTGAATGTAATGTGCAGGAATTTCTAATGTTGTTAGAGTGGTATTTGAGTATGAGAGATTGAGCATATTTGTATTGGCTTTAAACAGGTGGAATAGATCATTTACATGAGTGAAACAATGTGGTGAGAATATAAGATTTCAGGGGAGGTTATGTCAAAATTCATTTAGAATTAGAACACTTAAGAAAACTAGAAACTAGGTGAAATTATATGTTGTAACAGATTTTAATTGAGTTAGTTTGGTGGGTAAGTTGAGAGAGATAGATAATGTATCCTAAATGCATTAGGAGTGGTAGAATTGTCAATAGAAGAGGGAGATGTAGAAGAGGAGTGTAAGTGTTAAAATCTGTAGCATAATGCAACTAGAGAGGAAACTAGGTGAGTGTTGAAAAGAAACTTGGAAAATTATGTGAGTGAATTAGTATAGAATTGTGTAAAGTAAAGGAGTGAACTAGGGTGTATTAAGAGGTTTAATTAGTGTTAAAACATGTGGGATTAAGTGTAGGAACAATGGGGAAGTAATGGGTAAAAGAGAGGACTGAAAACAGAAATAAAAATGCAAATACTGGGCCGGACCGAACTTGCGACCGGACTTGCAAGTTCGGTCGGACCAGAAAAATTTCCTCTCTGTAACCTACTGGAATCGAGCGGACTTGCGACCGGACTTGCAGTTCGGTCGAGCCAGAAATTCCCCGATGAAACCTTCTGGGATGGACCGAACTTGCGACCCGTACATGCAAGTTCGGTCGGCCAGAAAAATTCCCGTAATGCACTACTGGAATCGACCGGACTTGCGACCGGACTTGCAAGTTCGGTCGAGCCAGAAAAATTCCCCGATGAACCTTCTGGGATGGACTGAACTTGCGACCGGACATGCAAGTTCGGATCGGCCAGAAAAATTCCCGTAATGCAAGCTACTGGAATGGACCGAACTTGCGACCGGACTTACAAGTTCGGTCGGGCCAGAAATTCGGTAATGTTAGCTACTGGAATGGACCGGACTTGCAAGGTCGGTCGCAAGTCCGGTCCAGTAAAAAAAATTATTTAAATTAAATAATAATTTATGTATATATATATGTATGTATACCGACATATATATATATGTACATGTATGTAAGTATGCCAACTTAAGTAAGAAAGTAAAACTTAAGTAATGAAAAATAAGTAAGTAATGTGTAAGTGTAAGAAGTATAAGGACATAGTAAGTATGAGTTAAATTAATGATTTAGATAATCATTCAATTGTATGTATATCTAGGATTTGATTTGTGACACCGGAAGACGTTTGGAACACTACGACGGTGAACGGTATGGATTCCTCATGCCCCGTATGCTATCTTGGTTACTCTGATTTGTGTGTTGTGTGCTAATTGATCACCAAATAAGATAAATGCACGAATCGGAGTTAATATGCATACTTGTGAATATGTAGTGTTGTAGGTTGTGAATATTTGCCTTTAAATTTAGTTTGTATAATTCATGAAATGTATGGATGAATATGAATGCTTGTATGAATGTTTGTAATGTACTATGCCGATTGTGAATGTGTTTGGGCTTCTAACTTATTCCTAACAAGCTAACCCAATCTAACTTAATTGGTAATTAAATTGGAATGAGTAGAAGCCCGATATAGTTTCGGCTAGCGCGTGAGGATGCGGAGTCCGAGAGTTGGCTCCAATTCCTGACTCTTAAACTGGTCCGCGGCCCAAATCCCTTAAGTGGGTAAGCATCCCGGATTGGTGAGTCAAGTAAATCCCTGGTGGGACGGCATAGTCCCCAGGCCGGAGGTCCCGACGACTTAACTTGAGTATGAGTAAGTAAGTAAGAATGATAAGTAAATGAATGTAAGTAAGTAAATGTTAAGAAGAAAGTAAGTAATGAGTAAAAAGTAAAAGCATTCCGATTTAACCCGGATGCATAATTTGGCTAACCTTGTGAAGGTAAGTATTGTGAGCATCATCGTATTGTTGCCTTGGAATGAATAATGTATTGTGAATGAATGTATGTTGTATGCAGCATGTATGTATGTAATTAATGAACAGCATGTTTAGTGGACGTCAAATAGTCGGCGTGCCCTAGCTAGCACGCGGTATATGCGGAGTTTATACGCAGCATTTGCTGAGCCCCTTGGGGCAACCATTTTTACTACACGTAGGTACTCGTGAAGGATGAAACTAGGAGAGTTGAAGTTTAATTTTCCTGTCTTTCTTTTTGGATTGTAACAATGAATTTATGATTGGTGTACTGAGTAGTACACGGCTGTAAGTTTTTGTTAGCCGGTGTACCATGGGGTACACCTTTTTGGATAGTGGAGGTATTGGATTGGGTATAGATGATAGCTTGTAGGAACTCATTCTTTTGGGAAGTTTGAATTGGGATGTAAACAAATGCACTTAAATACTCGGTGATCCATTGATGTAATATTTGGTATATGGTATTTTGGTAAGAAATTTAGTATCGGTACACTATGTGCTCACCGTGACTGTAAGTAAGGTAAGCCTAGCTAGCCGTATGGGCGGTTAGTGGCGTTGTACCACCCGCCGTAGTAAGTAGTAATATTTCCGCTGTGACTCGTAGGATTAACAGGACGATTAGACGTAAGCATGGATTAACGGTTGGGGTGTTACAAGTGGTCATCTGACTCTACTCACTCTAACTTCTCACACCCTTAACCCATCACTTATTCCTTAACTTATTTCCTAACTCGGTGGTTACTTATGTCCGGTATTTCTTGATCATAGCGTACTACGCTCTGATACCACTTTTTGTAACACCCCATCCAAAGCCAATCGTGGTTACGCCAAAACTGAACACTTAATCGAATTCGTCGCAGCGGAAATAATAAACACCTGGACCTTGCCACGGTCTGCTCGTTAGAATATCCGGCCTTATCAATTACAACACTTATCCAAAATAAATGACCAACCCAAAACATCACATCCAAAAATACCACAACCAACCGAGTACAAATAGCTAAGTCATAATCACAACCTTACATCAGTTTAAATATAAACAGACGGTGCACAAGCGCAACCCGTACTCAAAATAAACAGCCCATCCTAAGTCTAACCGCTCTACTCACGTAGTGCGTCCTCATGGGTCTCTTACCTGCAAGTGTAAAAACAGCCCCCAAAGGGGGTCAGCACGAATGCTGGTACATCCTCTCATGGCCCCCAAGCTAACGGGCTACGACGACTAATTGTCGATAGCATGGAAATTGATTACATACCACAAGCATGATATGAAGTGCAATAACAATAATCCACGATGAACATGCATAGTTCACAAACAATGAACGACTCAAGCGTCCCCTTATCAAGTGGGTTAGTAACCCCTTCCTCAGTCCTGATTTCCTTAATCTCTGTTCCTTACCTTACCTTAATCTTAATCTCAACTTAATCTCAGTATACAAACCGTTCCTGGAAGGGAATGGTTGTAGCTTAATTCGAACCTGGGATTTAGGTGATCCCACCGCACCATCTTAATGCCACCTACTCTGGATGGGAGTCCAGCGTAGCTGAGCCGGCAACCGGCCCTAGGCTACAAGTCCGAAGACAAGTCCTTAAGCGGAGGGCGGATCTGATTCGATACCGTCCCCCTTTCCTTAGCATGCATGACCGGAGTTCGGTCCCGGGTTTCCTCACTCAAGTTCCAGTTAGTAGAAATCTTAATCACATGTGCTAGCTAAGCCTTAACGGGCATTAACCAACAACCACCAAAACTTAACTCTTATTCTTAACTCAGTACTAAACTGGTTAGTAACATCTCAAGTCTCGCGGGTTAGTGCAAGATAACACATACACAACGAGAACAAATATAACCGGTTGCATGCTTTATCTCGTTTTAGTCATAGCAATTAACAATAGCACACAAGCCGGGGGACACCTCGTTAGCAAGCAGGTCACAAGAAAGACTGTACCGTTCACCGTCGATCGTCGTTTGCTTAACCTTCTCCTGGGGTCCCAATTCACAAACCTAAAACATTGATTTGTTTTTAGGCCATTAGTTATTTGCACCTTAATTAACTCACTTAGTCCCTAAAGATTCCCATTAAATATCCTCTTAAGTCCTTACCACTTTATCCTTATAAACTTAACTTTTAACACTAAGGTTCTTACTTAACTTAACTTAATCCCATAAGTTCTTAGGGTCCTAATCATTACCACCCTACCAAAGGTATACCTTATTACCAATTATCATCCATAGAATTCAAAATTTCTTTTTTTTTAAGTGTTAAGGGCCGTCTGACCCACCGTCCGACCCACCCTCTAGTCGGACCCTTCCAGTAACTTTCGAGATTGAAAAACTCTACATGTCCGACCCACGTCCGACCCAACCAACTGGGTCGGACCATTCCTGAAATTTTCCGTCTTCTAAACCTCCCATGTCCGACCCAACCTTCTGGGTCGGACCATTCTAGAAACTTAACCGCCCTCAAAAATGCACCGTCCGACCCATGTCCGACCCAAGTCCTCTGGGTCGGACCATTCCATAACCTTTCCCTGGCGTTAAGTAGAGGCCGTCCGACCCAAACTTGGGTCGGACCCCTGGGTCGGACGCCACCAAAACATGCCCAACTTTGCCAAATCTTCACTAAACTTTTCCTCAAGCCATCCAATGTGTTCGAACATCATTAGACCCTTAAACTCATCTTAAACCATCCTCCAAACTCATTCCCATCCTTTACACAATTCTTACAACAACTACTAACACTTAACACTTTTTCTTTCCTACATTTCACATTCCTTTCACCTAGCACTTCTACTAGCCCAAAGTTCCCTCCTTATGAACTTGGCCACACCATATACACCACTTTCATCTATCTTACACCTTCCAAGGTTTTCCTTAAATTCTAAACTCTAGTTTCTATCTAAATCATCTCAAGGTTTCACACTTAATCACATCAAACTTACCAAGGTTTCCTAGCTTCTTTTATCAACATTGGCCTAAGTCCTAAATACCCAAACACACTCTTTTGATTCCTAAATCCTTCATAGTGATGTCTAAGCCATTATAAGTCATTTAAACACCTTAATTTCACCCTTTTTCATCAAGACAACCTCTAGAACTTCCTAGTACTTCCTTAGTCATTAAATCCCCTTAGAACATCTTAAACACTTAAGTTCTCCTTTAAATTTTGCCATGGGTTCTCTAGTATATACATCCTAACACTTGGTTTTTCTCCATCAAACAACCAATACCACTCAAATTCTCATCGCAACACCTTAACACACAATTTACACCACATCATCTTATAGTGCATAAACTTAATGCTTGGCACTTAGGCCCTTAAATGACAATAATCTTAACCACTGAATTTCCACATATATTTTCCTTCAACCTGCGAATACACACAACAAGGCTCCCAATGAAATAAATGCTTCTTGTAATTCACCTTGATATTCTTAAACTATCTCTTTTTCCTCATTTGCTCCTTAGTCACAAGTTCATCATGATCATTATTTCTCCTAGGTCATATATAACCCTTTTCTAATGTAAACTCTACACTAAACTCTCACATATCTAAATCCCATTCCCTTAAACAATAAAACACCTTAAGGTAAGTAATTTACCTTGTTCTTTTACAAGCTTTAAAAACTTTCTTCCTTAGGTTTTTCCTTCCTCAATCTCGGTCACCAATATATCTCCTTGCCAATGTTCTAACCAATATCCAATGACTCCAATGAGTACTAGATAATACATTAACCCTAAGGAACAAACCCTAGGTTAAAAATGTGCTTTAAGGTATTAAGGTGATTGTTTTACCTTGGTTTCTCAAGACAAGCTTGGATATGAAGCAGAAGGACCTCCTCAATCCTTTGAAGAGTGGAAAACAAGCTAGAAAAAGGTATTAAAATGAAGCCTCATGAGCATACATTTTCAGTCAAGAAGAAAAGTGATGGAAACCTAGATTTTCTTACACTTTCTTACCTTAAGAGAATGGAGAAGCCAATGGAGTCTCCAAACTTGAATTTCCTCCTCTAATGGTGGTTTGGCTTGGCACCAAATCAAAGCTCTTGAAGTTTTGAAAAGATAGAAAGAGAGCTTGAGCTAACTAAGAGGAATATGTAATTTGTTTTGGTTTTGGAGCTAAAATGAGTTAGTGTGCAAGAGAAGATGGAGCTAGCATGGGGTTGTGCTTCACGTTAATGGAGAAGGGAGAGAGCAGCTCAAAATCGTGGGAACAAGAGAATGAAGAGGTGAGGAGAGAGGTGAGTAAAATGAGATATTTAAGTATAAGTAAATTAGTTTCTACTTTATCCTTTAATTTCCTTTCTTATTTTCTCATGTGGTGATTCATCACCTTAAAAGAGAACAACATTTGTCAGTGAAAACTGTGAGATCTATTTTGAGAGAGTCAATCTTAGTGAGCGACTCATCTTGTTCCCTTTGGTTGGATTCAGTAAGGCTCTTAGTTTTGTCGAGCTCCTTTTTAAGGGAGTCAACGTGACACCAAGAGTCTTGCAGATCCAATCCAAGTGAATAGAAAATAGTCTTATGCTCCTCATCTTCATCTCTTAAAGCATACATAAGACTTTTTGAAACCTTAAGTTCCTCAGTTAACTCGAAGATTTATCTATTAAGATAAGCTTTAAGAGAGTTAGTTTTAGAAACCATTTTAGCAATCAATGTTAAGAAACCATTAGGAGATATGCGATAAAGGCCTGCCTTAAGATGAGAGCGAGCTACATCGTTGTCAGGAATCATAGACTCAGTTGGATCATGCGACATGAGACAAATCAGACCGCTTGATTCTACATCTTGGTCATAAGAGTCTTTGTCACCCCAACCAACGGATGCCATCAGTGATCTTCCTTGAGGTTTTCCAAACTGATTTTTGAGGAGAGGGCAGTCCTTCTTGAAGTGGTTAGGCTTATTGCAATTGAAGCAAGGGACAAAGTTGAAAATTTGTTTAGAGGAATTTGAGAACGACCGACTCTGTTCATTTGGCTGACTGAGCATGAATTTTTGAAAATTCTTTACTATGAAGACAAAGTCTTTCATAGTCTTAGCCTCACTTTCGTCAACTATATAATATCCACTAACTCAGCCTTTGCTTGTCTGATTTGATTATCAGCAATATAGGCACCTTCTTGATTATGCTGAGTTGACTTAGCTTGCAAGGCCTGGTCATTTATTGCAGTAGGTTGACCAGAAGAGGAAGCAGATGCATTACCACACTTCTTTCAGACATTCTTCTTATACTTATCTACATACTGTAGATATAAGCGCCCAAGTCCTTACAACTTTATTTGAAAAGATATTTGCAAGCTTTGGTGGAGATTACGGCTTTTGCCCACTCTTCTCTGAGACCATCGTGCAGCTTGTGCAAGGAACTCTCCCTATCTGGTAAGATATTGACTTCCTGTACAGTGGTCATTAATAAGTAAAAACGATCAAGCACGTCTTCTAAAGACTCCCCTGGTTTTTGTAGAAAGTTCTCATAGTCCATTCTTAGTTCTTGACTCTTACATTTTTTGAATTCAGTAACTCCTTCATGAGTTGCTTGAAGATGAGTCCAAATTTCATTGGCTAACGTGCAATGATTGACTCTTCTATATTCTGGAATGGACAAACATGTGTAGATAGCTTAAGATGCTTGTCGATTCAGCTCATACCTTTTACGATCTGTCGTAGTCCATGTAGATCGATCTGGATTGACTGCAAGATCTCCTTCAATGACTATCTCCCATAATTCAGAGTTGAATGACTTGATGTGTTGTTCAATCTCATTTTCCCATGATCGTAATTCGTGGAAGTGAGTATGGGATGCTCGAAGCGCATCTTGTTGTTTTGATTGGCAAAAAGGTCTACCATTTCTACTTGATTGAATGTCAGCTAAACGGGGCTCTGATACCACGTGTAGGATCGGATAACTGACTCAAACCAACTCAAGGTGTTAGTCTGTGAGATGGTTTGACTCAAATGTGTTAAGTGTGTGGAAGCACTGATGATGTGGAAACACTATATTAAACTAATTTTGCGGAAGCGGTTACTCGAACTCAAAACATAAACAGACTCAAGGGAACTAATTTGGAGAATACTTGAAAGATAGAAAGACTTAGTAGAACTTAGCAAGATACACAAAATAAGCTATTTTATTTCCTGGTCAAACAAAATAACTTACAATGCCACTAAGTAGAAGAGATCTTGTAACACCCCTAAAACCGGCCTAAGAGTTAAGGATATTACACGCCGCATATTACTACCTAATAACGCAAGGCTCTAAAACACTCATATGCAATGAGGGCCCAAAACAGAGTTCCCATAAACATTGTAAACCAGAGTACTCAATTACAGCGGAAGAAATTCAAAATCCCGAACACATGATCCAAACAGAAACAGTGGTCTAAACAGAGTAAGGCCCGAAGGCTACAAATCTGGGTAAGTATATCAAATAATAAATGAGCTAAGACATAAACCAAGCTCCAGAAACCGAATAAGTGATCCTTGCTGATCAATCTGCAAAAATGTTAAAAGTAGGGGAGTGAGCACACAACTATGCCCAGTAAGTAGCGACCGTCATCAGTAAGGTCGCTCAAAACAATTGAAGACAGAGGAGAAGCAGAGGTTAGCACAAAACCATAGTTCTCACAAATAGTCAGAGCACTGCTGAAACAAATACAGAATGGAACACCAGAGTTCCAAATTCAGAAATAACCAGAGTTCACAAACAGATAGGGGACACAGTACAATTCACACACTCAATGAAATACCCCAAACCTTAAAATGTTAATTAAATATGTGATTATTGGTTTCTAAGGCTAATTAAGTCCTTAAGATCATTGGTGAAGAAATAAAAAAAAAAAAAGAGAAAAAGGAAAATGCGTAAAATCACAAAATGTGAAAACACATTTTAATTATTTTAGGAGGTATATAACCTTCACTAGGGTTATAAATATTTTTTATACCCTAATTACATACTAAGAATATGTGGGAAAAATTCCGGAAGAAAACGGATCCAAATAATGCGTTAAAACGCTAACGGAGTCTAAAGCGCGTTTTTCGAGAAAACCCGAAAACGTGACTTTAAACAGTCGAATGACCCCGTAAAAATTATAGTTGATCATATAACTATAAATAAACATTAATGGGTGTATAATAACCACTAAAATTAAATAAACGAGAAAATTCCGGAAAACGGGCCCGGTTAGTGAATAGTGCTAAACCGGGTAAATTAACGAGCGTTTTCTGTAAAAGACGAAAAACGCTCCAGCTTATATGTATGTGGGCCGGTTTTTACTGCCTAAATAAGCCCCTCTCACATGACTAGCTAACTAATAAAGAAGTCAAAAGCAAAAGTAGAAAAGTGGGAAAAGTACATAAAGTAAAAAATACTCTCTCACCACTCACTTTCTCTATTCTCTCTCTTCTCCTTGCTGCCTTCCCCACCGTAAACTCCCCTCCTCTCTTATGCATAGGCGATTTTGAAGCTTCTCCCAAGCTTCCATGGCTTCTCCAACTTTCCTTGCTTGCCCAAGCTTCCTCCAAGCTCCAAATGCAAAACAAATTATATTTGAACTCCCCTCATCCTCCTCTACCTTTCTCTCTTTTCAAAATCTGAAAATGATGAACTTCATCTCCATGGGTTTTCTCCATTTGAAGAGAAAAGCACATCATCTTGTAGCTTGGAGTCTCCTCTTCCTTCTAAGGTAAAAATTTCATTGAAAAACTCATTCTTGTTCTCTCTCCTTGATGACCGATTTGTACCCCTTTGTGATGCCTTGTTTTTTCCTTGTTCTTGAGCTCCAAATTGACCCTTCAATGGTGGAGAAGTTCCCCTCTTGATTCTAGGGTGAAAATCCCTCTTGAAAGCTTCACAAAGGTAAACCCTAACTTTGTGTTCTAGCCCTTTGATTGAATTGAAATATTCCAAGGGTTTAGATAATTAATTGAGTGTGTTTTGTGTTCTTGGATGTTGGGATGGAGTTTGGAAACTCCGTACCCTCTTAACCGATTTTTGGAGGAGATGAGGAGCAAGAGGTGAATTAAGGGAAACTTGTGAATTAAGGTAAGAAATCTACCTTAATGCCTATAATAATTGTTTTAGAATTGGGTTTGGGAAAAATAAAAGATGAAATAAAATCTGGAGCAATAATGTGCTTGGTTGTGGTTAGTTGGATTTTGTGAAATGTTGGTTTGAATGGAGGGCCTTGGAGCCAAATGATTTGAGTTGTGGTTATATTGTGGTTCATTAAGTTTTGGAGCTATATTGTGATATTGTTGAATTTTGGATTGATATGGTGTGCTGGTAGGACCCTTCAAGGGTGTGGCTAGATTAGGAATGGAAATTGATGAGGATGGTGATTTTGGAGATGTTAAGTTTATGGGGAGGTTATGGTGAAATTTCGATAGAAAATAAGCGTTTTAAGATGACTTGGTAAACTGGAGGAGCTAGGTGTGTACGTGGCTGAGTTGAGATTCTTGATGGCCTTGTACTGGTAGGAGGAGAATGATATTGGAAGGGTGCAAAATCTGTAGCATAATGGTGATAGGAACTTAGAATTCCAAGAAAAAGAATTGGTGTTTATAACTTGTGAAATAAGGAGTGAACTTGGGTTTAGAGGATGCAATTGTCTAGGAATGATGTGTAATGGTCATTGATGCATTTGGTGAGGTTGGAAGGATGTAAAAACTAACAAGAAGAAGTTAGAAATGCAAAAGAGTGCAAAATGCAAAATGTGAGAAATTGAATTTGTTAAGTTTGAGCAAGAATTGAGTGGTGGATTAAACCAATGATTTGGAGTGGTTTAAGATGTGTTTTGAGGTGTTTAATTATGTAGGAAACTTGTGGAAAGATTATGGAAAGTTTGAGAGTGGTTTAAGGGTTGATTAGGGGTTGAAAAATGTCCTTAATAGCAGCTTTTAGCAGGGTCCGGGACTTAGGATATGTACCAAGTCCCGGACCGCATTTAAAATCAGTTCGAGACTTAACAGAGGTGGTGGTCCGGGACCTTAGTCCAGGACCAAGTCCCGGACCAGTGGGTGAAAAATGGTCGAGAGTGCGTTGTCTGTTTGGTCCGGGACCTAGGGTGAGGACCAAGTCCCGGACCACCCCCAGAAATGCCTGAGAAGTGTTTTTAAGGGTTCTAAACATGGGGGATCGAATGGTATTGGTTTTAGATGATGTTTAGGAGTTGTTTGGTGACTTATAAAGGTCCTAAGGAATGTAAACAAGTGATGGAAGTGATTGAGAAAGTGGTGAGTTTAAGTACACAAAGTTAAACCGAAATAACGGGATAACGGGGTAAGTACGGGAGTAGCAATTATGTACCTACCGTAACGCCTTAATATTAATTGAACCATTTGACATGTAAATAGTGGTTCAAGAGTATGACATGAAGAACAAGTGTGAACTGAGGAACGTGAGAATACCGGTAAAGTAATTCCCCACGGTGACAGGTATGGTTTTCTTGCAACCTGTGTCCTACCGGATTACACCGGCTTGTATGCCAATGTGTTTTTCTGAATGTTTGCCACCTTTTAAGATAAAAACATGTAATGAGTTTACAGTTGTTTTTCATGTGGCGTGCGTAGTTCCGATACCGTTTAGCTTTAAATATGTGCTAAACTTAACTAACCGACTCTAGAATATATAGCAGTTCGGTATTCGGATTTAACGACCCAAACCATGGGGACGTGCTAACCACGGCTATGCGTGAGACCGTTATGTGATGGTTTGTGCGTGTTAATATGTTCACCACTGTTGTGTGTCTAACCCAGTTGTAATACTGTAAGGTGTAAGGATGTGATAGGTTCCACAAAGGATCTCTTAACTATGTTTATGTATATATTATGGGGGGTGAGGAATCCGGTCGTTCGGTCGCGCGTTGTTTGGGAGTTGATGTATACAGTTTCTTCAGCTTCCTCTAGTGGTTGTTTTCCATCATTGGTCTTCAATCACCCCTGAGCTAACCAAGGCTCTTGACTCACGTCTTTTGGGGATTATGTACGGTGTGTTCGGATCACTATATCCGGTCCATCTTTATGTTAAGTTACTTGTCCGACTAAAGGACGGTAATGAGTTATGTAAAAGCTTATCATGAGGGTATATTCATTCTCTAGGCTCTAAAAGTGAACTAACTATGTTTGGGTCGGTTCCTAAAGAGAACCGTTCCCGTTATGTTATATGTTATTGATGTACTGCAATTCTTATTGCGATGTGATGTTATATGTTGTTAAGAAGTGAAGTATGTGGATCATGGATATGAATCCCAGTTTATAAAAGAGTCGTTTATGGATAACCCGATTATTGGGTAAGTCGTCTGTTGAGGAAATAGCTCTATTAGAGGAGAAACACTCTAGGGTCAAAGAACACAAAGAGTGACTTACCAAGTGTGGATGTGTTGTCTGTATTTGTGGAGACCTTGTTGTGGAATGTAATGTGTTGTGTGTTTATAATTTCCATGCATGAATTAAATATAATCAACTGCATGCTAAGACGACAATTAGTTGTGCGTGGCCCGGTAGCATGCGGGCTGCGGGATTACCATACCAGCAAAGGTGCTGACCCCCTTTGGGGGCCCCCATTACTCTACAGGTACGAAGGAGCTGGTAGCCGTTCGAGAGTAGGAGGGTAGTTTGTCCTGGGTAGACACTCAAATTGAGATTGTATTGTAGGTGTAGTAAGACCGAAATTGTTATCGGTAGTAGGTGTAAATACTCGGTACAGTTGTAACGTATGTATGTTTATCAGTTGTTGTTAATGGAAAGAAAAGTAATGTGTAGATGCTCGGGAATCTAGTCCATCAGACCGATACGTTGTGTATGTAGTAGCCTTGTTAGCCACGTGGGTGGCTAACGGCGTGTAGCACTCAGTGATTTGGTCGGGTTTGTGATGTAAGTTCCGCTGCAATTAATAGTTAAATGTACAGTTTGTAGTTGGGGTGTTACAAAAAGTGGTATCAGAGCGGAGTATCGCTATGACTGAATTACCGAGCTTAGGAAGTACCGAGTTAGGATTTTAGTGCTTTGGGTTAGGAGGAGTAAAGCGTGAGAGATACGCTAGTTAGGATTACCATATCTGGAAACCTACAACCCTTTCCCACCTCCACAGTCCCTGTTTTTAACTCGGGAAGAACGCCAGGGAGATGGAAAGTCCTCTCATACTCGGGAACACCCGATCTGGCTGTTATGAACTATTCCGGTAAGAACCAACTGTCGACGGTAGATTCCAAAATTGAGAATCCCAAGATGGAACCTGTTGAACCCCTTTAACCCCCACTTATAGCGGGAGATTAAGAATCCTTCTACTAACCGAAAATCCGGCAACCTGGGTCGACATGCCGAGCAGTCGAGAACCCAGCTTGCAACGCACCAACCGTGCAACAGCAAGTTAGAAGTAATGAAACCCGAGACGAGTGTCTACGGGACTACAATGTTAGTTAATACACCAACGTATACCAACCGATTACGGGAACTACAACGTAGTGCGAGGAGCATACAATAATAAGTAAGGGGACCCAGAAGGGAAACCACCCTAGTTAATGATTATCATGTGAAGACAGTGAGAAGTACCCAGAAGATTTATTGTTAAGACGTAAGATCAATAAAGGCCAACAAGCAAGCACACTGATGTCAGTGCGGGTGAAAGCAGTACCCCACTAGTGTGTATTGAACCAGTAGCCAGTTAGCATGGCGCACTTGCCATGGCAATGCTCTATAACAAGGCTGTACGGAAAATTTAACACTACCGGTACTGTAAAGCCCATGAAGTTAAGTTGGGATTATCATAACCGTGGAAGGGCTTAATAGCCTGACCTCAGTACATGGAAATACACCATCGCAGAAGCTAGACTCGGCTAAGACAAGGAACGTTGTACACCAGGAGAATTTTTCTTTCAACTTAAATCCATTTTCAAACCTTTTCAAAACCAGATTTTCTGTCAAACCCATCTTATTTCAATCCTTCTTTTTCCTTAAACCAAACCAAAGACCTACACGGGCCTCAGTGCCACATGGTAGGTAGTTTTACCCAGTTACTTTGAAATAAGGATGGAACGTAACCCAAGGGTAACAACCCGAGGAATGATTGAGTTCATAATAATAAAACAGTGGGTACATCCGATTGTTTGGGAAGCATGGGATGCATATTATCACAGGATTTAAGAGGATTGACACAGAATTCTTCACCTAGCGTGTGACAGACACTACGAGTGTACCAACAGTAATGTGGGACGACCGCACTCCGATAGAGCTTGTGGCCTGACAAACCTTCTTATGGGGTAGTCGGGTAAGTAGCAATGTATCAGTAGGATACCCCATGTTTATACGAGTGGATCCGGAACACGGGAAGTAGTAGACTCCATACTACGGTCTGAAGTAAAAGTCAGCAAGTAATACCTACCATCGATGATTGAAGTAAAGGAACCCTCAAGTTAAGAGGAACTAACGGGATTAGTGAGTTTTTCGAGGAAATGTTTAAGAATCTAGAAGGATGAAGTGCACTGACTAGAGTGTAAAGACATCGCATATCTCAAGATCTGGATGGATGACACAAGCTGGAGTAAATACCCAGCCTATATATTGGTGAGCAGATGCCTACTATGGATTGTTAATGTGCAATGATCGGGAAGAGACTCCCAGATGATCACCAAAGATATCAATCTCACTAAGGAGAATATTCCCCCAACAAAGAACGCAGGGCGAAGTAGAAATTAAACATACCAATGAGTGCAAGCCAGATGAAAAGGCATAACCTAATAACACCCAGGAGTTATCCTTAAAAGGTTTTGGTCAACAATGGTTGAAGAAATACGTGACAGAAACGCAAGGGCTGAAATTAACACCAGGTTTAAACACAAGTCGTCAGAGGGAAGTCTGACATCCTTGAAGGGGCATCCCATGAAAGGAACCGTCATACCACGACCTTGTCATGGAGCCCAATACCAATCTAAACCATGTAATGTGTGTGGCAGCCTACAACGGCAGAGCTCGAGGCAATAAGGCTTAAAGGCCACAAATCGAATGTGTTAAGAAATATATGAATCAAGAAGTTTACGTTATATAGTAAGTAAGCGGATAACGAACCACTGCTTAAAGTGTGGGACACCTCTTGCTATTGTGAGACCGCAACAGCGGTAGTTATGAACTAAATTCAGAGAATGTGTTAAGAGTTGACCATGTTGTTACTACGAAAAAGTATTTGTACCAGTTGTACAGACTGAAAGGGTGATAAGCCTAATAGCAACCACCATTAGGTGTGGGATGCTAGATGTGTAATGAACAACGCTCAAGGAGCATAGAGACTCGAAGAGTAGAGTATTCAGTAGTCAGCCGAATAAGTGGCAAAACACAGTGTAATGGCGGAAGCTAATATAATAGCGGATGCAGTGTTAGTTAATGTTATACAATGAGTAAGAGCACGGCGCGCAGTAAGCGACCGTTGTATAAGTATTGTTAAAAAAAATGTGGCAAATAAGACCAGTTATGAGTGAAGTTCAATGGACATGCAAGGTAAGTGATAACAAATAGACTGGACAGTAAGCCAATGGTCGGTACTATGTGATAAGGAACACAGTGTGAATTCCTATTGCAATCGCATAAGAGATTTACTGACAAGAGTTTACGCCTCTGTACTCTGTATGGATGAGGGTTTTGGTATTGCACTTGCGTGGTAATGATCGAGTGTCATAGCTAGGAAGTTTGGGTAATGTCAATTGTGATGGAGGAACAAGAATTATGGTGTGATAAAACCGATGCATAAGAAAAGCACGGTTGTACCAATCAAAGGATACTGGATGGGCGTGAGTGACTACAGTAACACGATTATTAAACATCGGTATGGAATACACCTCAAGTGTTGGAAAAAAAAACCGATCGAGTACTACACAACAGGTAGTAGCTCAAACGTAACCGATAGTAAGTCGGAAGAAATTAAGTAAATCAGTGTGGAATACAGCAAGTTATCATGGAAGTGAATAAAAAGTTTGTAACTCACCGAGGTCGCTCATGGTAAATGATACCACACGTCGGTTAAGAAACCGTTATTACCAAGATAAAGGTGATAATCGGGGATATACAATACGGTAAGAATAATGTATGGGGCAAACTAAGCTCTAAATTATCAAGTTGCGCAGCAAACTAGTGAGCCAGCAATTCAAGTGTTAAAGTGTGTAGTGAACAGTGTGAATGGCAAATTAATGGTACCTAAAAGCCTCACAGGCCAGAATCGAAACCAGTTAAGAGTTAAAAAAAAACTCTAGTGAGAATTCTGGGTTAGGGACTAAACCGCCAATATGGCTAAGACCCTCAACCAGAACACATTGTGTAATAAACCGCGTGGAGATAAAACATTTCACGACGGTAGATGGTTATAAACCAGTGATTAAGCGATTGATTACGTGGGTGTAATCCCTTTTAAGGGGGGTAGAGCGCAGAACCACTTAGTGTCTTTTACCGTACAAGTGTACGTGAACTATGGTGTGCATAGCACAAAATAATTTGTTTTGATGATTGGTGTGTGCGTTACATAAACATACACATTCATTCATGGTTTAATGGTGGTAATTGCGCACAGAAGATGCGAATACCATTGTAATAAGTGTGTTTATTGTGTTAACGGACGTGTCTGAAAGTATAAGTATAAGGGAGTAGAAAAACTCCCGGGGAACTAAAACCCCGACAGTATATGTTCATATGATACCAAATGTAATATTGTGTATTATATTTTGATAAAAAAAGGTATATATGGATATGTGTATATATACGGTGTTGTGATTATGAAGGGGCATGAAACCGACATAGAACCTAGTGAGAATGGAATTCCCTAGGTAACCTGGATCAAGTTGAATTTGGAGGATGATTGATAGACGGAGTTCTATCCTTTGGAGATGTAATGATTATGACTAGATGGATTAAAAGATAGAAAATGGTATATGCTTGAATTAGTTGTTGTTTGAAAATGAAGTGGGAGGTGAAACTTGATTATCATGAGATCAAGGGAACCCGAACACAAATTGGGGTGGAAAGATAGTTCAACACTGATGCTGATCACATTAGGGTTGGATGATTCTTGACACTCCCTATAAGTGGTCACAGATAATCACATCAAGAATAAGATGCAGTTAACATAATTGGACTTGGAGTTGTATTGAGTTTTCAAAGAATTTTAAATTGGGTTTCAGATTTTAATTGGTATTTTCAAGACTTCAATAAATATTTAAGGTTCTTAAGTGGTATTTTCAAAAGAAGGACTACTTTTATTTGACCTTGTAAAGGATTTTCAATTGGTATTTTCCAATAAAGGATTTCATTATACTTAACCTCATATAGAGTATTTTCCTATTACTTGCTCACGAGCTGAGGACGTATGAGCCTTTGTCTTCGGACCGGTGACATGGGAAGTATAATTTAAAGATGTATGCATTGTTTTGATCTCCCAAAGGAACGGGGACCAGAGTGTCCATCGCGACCGATTCTGCGGGATCACAGTGTATATGTACCCAACATGGGTCTCGAACCCATGAAGAGATGGAAAAGGAATTTCTGGTTGTATACATGCTATGACATGTTGTGTGGTATGTGTAATAATTATTATTCCGACCTTGAGTCCTAATGTGGTTAAGTTCCGGAAGTGTTATGTTATCAAGACCCATGTGTCTAAAGGATGTTGTGTTATCAAGACCTACGGGTCTAAATGTTGTTATGTTACCCAAACCAAGAGTCCAAGGGTTGTTACGTATGTGCAAATGTTGTTAAGATACCCGGACCATTAAGTCCGAGGATACTATGTAAGTATGTTATGTCATGTTTTATGTATGGATGTGTTACCCGGACCGTTAAGTCCGAGGTTGTGATGTAGAGTATGTTGGTTATGGAAGTTTATGTTGCAAGTAATCCCTGTGTTCTAATTCAAATGATGCTTGGGAAGTGTGAACTTCGAGGACGAAGTTCTTTTAAGGGGGGTAGATTGAAATACCCCAAACCTTAAAATGTTAATTAAATATGTGATTATTGGTTTCTAAGGCTAATTAAGTCCTTAAGATCATTGGTGAAGAAATAAAAAACAAAAAAAAAAAGAAAAAGGAAAATGCGTAAAAGTCACAAACGTGAAAACGCGTTTTAATTATTTTAGGAGGTATATAACCTTCACTAGGGTTATAAATATATTTTTATACCCTAATTACATACTAAGAATATGTGGGAAAAATTCCGGAAGAAAACGGATCCAAATAATGCGTTAAAACGCTAACGGAGTCTAAAGCGCGTTTTTCGAGAAAACCCGAAAACGTGACTTTAAACAGTCGAATGACCCCGTAAAAATTATAGTTGATCATATAACTATATATAAACATTAATGGGAGTATAATAACCACTAAAATTAAATAAACGAGAAAATTCCGGAAAACGGGCCCGGTTAGTGAATAGTGCTAAACCAGGTAATTAACGAGTGTTCTGTAAAAGACGAAAAACGCTCCAGCTTATATATGTATGTGGGCCGGTTTTTACTGCCTAAATAAGCCCCTCTCACATGACTAGCTAACTAATAAAGAAGTCAAAAGCAAAAGTAGAAAAGTGGGAAAAGTACATAAAGTAAAAAATACTCTCTCACCACTCACTTTCTCTATTCTCTCTCTCTCCTTGCTGCCTTCCCCACCGTAAACTCCCCTCCTCTCTTCTGCATAGGCGATTTTGAAGCTTCTCCCAAGCTTCCATGGCTTCTCCAACTTTCCTTGCTTGCCCAAGCTTCCTCCAAGCTCCAAATGCAAAACAAATTATATATTTGAACTCCCCTCATCCTCCTCTACCTTTCTCTCTTTTCAAAATCTGAAAATGATGAACTTCATCTCCATGGGTTTTCTCCATTTGAAGAGAAAAGCACATCATCTTGTAGCTTGGAGTCTCCTCTTCCTTCTAAGGTAAAAATTTCATTGAAAAACTCATTCTTGTTTCTCTCCTTGATGACCGATTTGTACCCCTTTGTGATGCCTTGTTTTTCTCCTTGTTCTTGAGCTCCAAATTGACCCTTCAATGGTGGAGAAGTTCCCCTCTTGATTCAAGGGTGAAAATCCCTCTTGAAAGCTTCAAAGGTAAACCCTAACTTTGTGTTCTAGCCCTTTGATTGAATTGAAATATTCCAAGGGTTTAGATAATTAATTGAGTGTGTTTTGTGTTCTTGGATGTTGGGATGGAGTTTGGAAACTCCATACCCTCTTAACCGATTTTTGGAGGAGATGAGGAGCAAGAGGTGAATTAAGGGAAACTTGTGAATTAAGGTGAGAAATCTACCTTAATGCCTATATTAATTGTTTTAGAATTGGGTTTGGGAAAAATAAAAGATGAAATAAAATCTGGAGCAATAATGTGCTTGGTTGTGGTTAGTTGGATTTGTGAAATGTTGGTTTGAATGGAGGGCCTTGGAGCCAAATGATTTGAGTTGTGGTTATATTGTGGTTCATTAAGTTTTGGAGCTATATTGTGATATTGTTGAATTTTGGATTGATATGGTGTGCTGGTAGGACCCTTCAAGGGTGTGGCTAGATTAGGAATGGAAATTGATGAGGATGGTGATTTTGGAGATGTTAAGTTTATGGGAGGTTATGGCGAAATTTCGATAGAAAATAAGCGTTTTAAGATGACTTGGTAAACTGGAGGAGCTAGGTGTGTACGTGGCTGAGTTGAGATTCTTGATGGCCTTGTACTGGTAGGAGGAGAATGATATTGGAAGGTGCAAAATCTGTAGCATAATGGTGATAGGAACTTAGAATTCCAAGAAAAAGAATTGGTGTTTATAACTTGTGAAATAAGGAGTGAACTTGGGTTTAGAGGATGCAATTGTCTAGGAATGATGTGTAATGGTCATTGATGCATTTGGTGAGGTTGGAAGGATGTAAAAACTAACAAGAAGAAGTTAGAATACAAAAGAGTGCAAAATGCAAAATGTGAGAAATTGAATTTGTTGAGTTTGAGCAAGAATTGAGTGGTGGATTAAACCAATGATTTGGAGTGGTTTAAGATGTGTTTTGAGGTGTTTAATTATGTAGGAAACTTGTGGAAAGATTATGGAAAGTTTGAGAGTGGTTTAAGGGTTGATTAGGGGTTGAAAAATGTCCTTAATAGCAGCTTTTAGCAGGGTCCGGGACTTAGGATATGTACCAAGTCCCGGACCGCATTTAAAATCAGTTCGAGACTTAACAGAGGTGGTGGTCCGGGACCTTAGTCCAGGACCAAGTCCCGGACCAGTGGGTGAAAAATGGTCGAGAGTGCGTTGTCTGTTTGGTCCGGGACCTAGGGTGAGGACCAAGTCCCGGACCACCCCAGAAATGCCTGAGAAGTGTTTTTAAGGGTTCTAAACATGGGGGATCGAATGGTATTGGTTTTAGATGATGTTTAGGAGTTGTTTGGTGACTTATAAAGGTCCTAAGGAATGTAAACAAGTGATGGAAGTGATTGAGAAAGTGGTGAGTTTAAGTACACAAAGTTAAACCGAAATAACGGGATAACGGGATAAGTACGGGAGTAGCAATTATGTACCTACCGTAACGCCTTAATATTAATTGAACCATTTGACATGTAAATAGTGGTTCAAGAGTCTGACATGAAGAACAAGTGTGAACTGAGGAACGTGAGAATACCGGTAAAGTAATTCCCCACGGTGACAGGTATGGTTTTCTTGCAACCTGTGTCTTACCGGATTACACCGGCTTGTATGCCAATGTGTTTTTCTGAATGTTTGCCACCTTTTAAGATAAAAACATGTAATGAGTTCACAGTTGTTTATTCATGTGGCGTGCGTAGTTCCGATACCGTTTAGCTTTAAATATGTGCTAAACTTAACTAACCGACTCTAGAATTATATAGCAGTTCGGTATTCGGATTTAACGACCCAAACCATGGGAACGTGCTAACCACGGCTATGCGTGAGACCGTTATGTGATGTTTGTGCGTGTTAATATGTTCACCACTATTGTGTGTCTAACCCAGTTGTAATACTGTAAGGTGTAAGGATGTGATAGGTTCCACAGAGGATCTCTTAACTATGTTTATGTATAATATAGGGGGTGAGGAATCCGGTCGTTCCGGTCGCGCGTTGTTTAGGAGTTGATGTATATAGTTTCTTCAGCTTCCTCTCTGTTGGTTGTTTTCCTTCATTGGTCTTCAATCACCCCTGAGCTTAACCAAGGCTCTTGACTCACGTCTTTTGGGGATTATGTACGGTGTGTTCGGATCACTACATCCGGTCCATCTTTATGTTAAGTTACTTGTCCGACTAACAGGACGGTAATGAGTTATGTAAAAAGCTTATCATGAGGATATATTCATTCTCTAGGCTCTACAAGTGAACTAACTATGTTTGGGTCGGTTCCTAAAGAGAACCGTTCCCGTTATGTTATATGTTATTGATGTACTGCAATTCTTATTGCGATGTGATGTTATATGTTGTTAAGAAGTGAAGTATGTGGATCATGGATATGAATCCCAGTTTATAAAAGAGACGTTTATGGATAACCCGATTATTGGGTAAGTGTCGTCTGTTGAGGAAATAGCTCCATTAGAGGAGAAACACTCTAGGGTCAAAGAACACAAAGAGTGACTTACCAAGTGTGGATGTGTTGTCTGTATTTGTGGAGACCTTGTTGTGGAATGAACGTGTTGGTGTTTATAATTTCCATGCATGAATTAGATATAATCAACTGCATGCTAAGACGACAATTAGTTGTGCGTGGCCTGGTAGCATGCGGGCTGCGGGATTACCATACCAGCAAAGGTGCTGACCCCTTTGGGGGCCCCCATTACTCTACATGTACGAAGGAGCTGGTAGCCGTTCGAGAGTAGGACGGGTAGTTGCTGTCCATGGGTAGACACTCAAATTGAGATTGTATTGTAGGTGTAGTAAGACCGAAATTGTTATCGGCAGTAGTGTGTAAATACTCGGTACAGTTGTAACGTATGTATGTTTATCAGTTGTTGTTAATGGAAAGAAAAGTAATGTGTAGATGCTCGGGAATCTAGTCCATCAGACCGATACGTTGTGTATGTAGTAGCCCTGTTAGCCACGTGGGTGGCTAACGGTGTGTAACACTCAGTGATTTGGTCGGTGTTTGTGATGTAAGTTCCGCTGCAATTAATAGTTAAATGTACAGTTTGTATTTGGGGTGTTACACTCAGAAGGGTCGAAGACCCATAGACCATAACAGGTCTCTCGGCAACGCAGAAATGACTCAAAAGAGCCAAAGGGTTCGTCAACCCCACAGAACAGGAAGGGAATGACCCACACTCAGAATGACGTCTACATGGTATACCACGGAATAGCTCGACCCAGCCATTCACAGCTCAGAAACAGAGTAAAGTGCCCCAAAACAGAAGGTTTGCAAAATAGAAGCAACCTTGTATGAAACCATGCCAAAACACTTATAATACAGCTGTAGGAACTTAGAGGAGTCCAACGCCACCAACGGCACTCAAATCGGAGTTCAGACGGAGAAGTTATGCAGAAAACAGAGCAGTGTCCGACCTTGGGTCCGGACGTCGAAGTTCGGACGCAAGTCAAGACTCAAAAACCAGAATTGTCAAATGTCCGAACTTGTGTCCGGACATCAATGTTCGGACACAAGTCGATTTGGAAACAGACAGGAAATTTCAGAATGTCCAAACATCAATGTTCGGACTGATGTTCGGACGAGTTTTAGGAAAAACTTACGCGGAAGGTCCGACCTTGTGTCTGGACGTCAAAGTTCGGACACAGGTCGAACTAAAATCAGAGGAGAAACTAAGGGTGTGTCCGAACATCTAAGTTCGGACAGATGTTCGGACATACCCCGAACTTAGAAAATCAGAAAGGCAAAACACACTGTCCGAACTTCAAAGCTCGGACGGAAGTTCGGACAGTGCGAAAACTGTAGATTTCAGAAGACGAACAGAGCAGAAAAACAACGCGATTCGACACCTCGAATCGCCAATTCAGAACACACACCAAAACAGTCATAAATACAGGAGACCATGGGGGTTTAGCCATTCAGAAACGCAATTTAAACAGCCAACAACAATCGCAATCTGCACACAAATCAGACGACAAAACCTTGCAAACCCCATGGCTGAACTTCCAAACCGAATCGAGTAACCACCTACCTCAATTAGCAGAACGATACCGAACCGAGACCGTAGGCGCAATCCACGCAGGGCAACAATTCGATACAGACCAACAGCCACTGAATTCCACAATCAAAAGCCAAAAAAAAAAACACTCGAAGGACCTAGAACCATTCAAGACCCAAAATCTGCAACACAAACCTGAAATCGAAGACCAGGCGAATTACTCTGCAGTAGAATCCCAATCTGATTGCAGCCGACGACCACTGATTCAAACACAATCAGAACCCTCAATCAGAGACTGAAAAAAAAATGGATGAAACAACGAAGACCCGATTCTACAATACCAACCTGATAACGAAGAGGGCACCACACCACAACGAAGATCGCCAATCTGATTGCAGCAGTAGGACCGGAATTCTCAACAGAGGGGAAATTTAGAGAGAGAGAAGGGAAGGGAGAAAACTGCCGCTCAGCACTACGATGGAGAACTCTCTCGCGATGGAACTGACGTGATGAGTAACAATCAGAATAGAAAAAATTTAATTAAGGTTCCTCTCCTTAATAACCTAATTAAAACAATTACCTTAATTGTTTTAAGCAAAGACTTCCTTGCCCTTGACATTTGAAGAAATGCCAACCAAGTCCCACTGACATAAATAATGTAATCCAACTTAGATACAACAATTATAAACCGGACATAACATAAGGTATGAACTATGGGTTATAACATCACCTCCCCCTTAAAAGAATCTCGTCCTCGAGATTAACTCACCTTACTGCTCGAACAGAGAGGGAAACTTGGCACGTAGCTCATCCTCGAGCTCCCAAGTCGCTTCACTCTCTGACTGATCAGACCACTGGACCTTCACCATAGGCAGGGTCTTACTACGGAGCCGACGGGCGTCTGTGGCTAAAATGCGGGTAGGCACCGCCTCGAAACTGCAGTCCTCCCTCAACTGAAGCTGGCTGTAGTCGATCACATGAGACGGATCATGCAGGTACTTCCTCAACATCGAAACATGAAAAACATTGTGCACAACAGACAAGGATGGAGGCAAAGCTAGACGATAAGCCACAGGGCCAATCCTCTCTAGAATCTCAAACGGTCCAATGAACCTTGGGCTAAGCTTCCCACACTTCCCAAACCGGACTACGCCTTGGACCGGCGACACTCGCAGATAGACATGATCACCAACATCAAACTCAAGCGGCCTGCGCCTCTGGTCTGCATAACACTTCTGTCTACTCTGAGCAACAAGCAAACGCTCCCGGATCATTCTGATCTTCTCTACTGCACCCTGCACCAGCTCGGGCCCAACCAAGACCCTCTCCTTCAGGTCATCCCAACAGATGGGAGACCTGCACCTCCTGCCATACAACGCTTCAAACGGAGCCATACCAATGCTTTCCTGAAAGCTGTTGTTGTAGGCGAACTCAATCAGGGTCACATGCTGATCCCAGCTACCTCCAAAATCTAGGACATATGCGCGAAGCATGTCCTCCAGGACCTGATTAGTCCTCTCTGTCTGGCCATCTGACTGCGGATGGTAGGCTGAACTGAACGCTAAATTTGTACCCAAGGCCTTATGCAAACTGCGCCAAAATCTTGAAACGAAGCGTGGATCACGGTCAGAAACTATAGAAGCAGGCACCCCGTGCAGCCTCACTATCTCATCGAGATACAGACGAGCCAACCACTCCAAACTGAAAGTATTCTTCACTGGCAGGAAATGGGCAGACTTAGTCAGTCGATCAACTATCACCCACACAGCGTCACAGCCTGAAGGAGTCTTAGGTAACCCCATCACAAAGTCCATCCCCACACTCTCCCACTTCCACTCAGGAATGGGAAGGGGCTGAAGCAAACCCGCTGGCCTTTGGTGCTCAGCCTTCACCTGCTGACAGGTCTGGCACTTCGAAACAAACTCAGAGATGTCACGCTTCATCCCAGACCATCAGAACGACTCTCTGAGATCTCGATACATCTTCACCCCTCCTGGATGAACTGAATATGGCACTCCATGAGCCTCCTAAAGGATCTCCCTACGCAGAACTGCGTCATCCGGCACACACACTCGACCCCTGAAGCGCAGACAACCATCACTGGAGACACTGAAATCCGAACTCTGCTCTAAAGACATTCCCTCTCTGATCCGACAAAGCTGAATCTGACTCCTGACCAACTCTGATCCTGTCGACCAATGAAGACTGAACCTGAAGCGCTGCTATCACACTGGCACTGGCTGGTCTGACTACCCAAACGCCCATACGCTGAAGCTCTAAGGCGGACCTCTGAACTCCTGTCAAAGCACCAGCTACACCCGGAGCACCTCTCCGACTCAATGCGTCTGCCACAACATTCGCTCTACCCGGGTGATAGAGGATCTCCAAATCGTAGTCATGAAGTAGCTCCAACCACCTCCTCTGTCTCAGGTTCAGCTCCTTCTGATGAACAGATACTTGAGACTCTTATGGTTGCATAAGGTTATTTTCTGAGTGGTTAAACTGGTGTAAAATTAAAAGAAAAGAAATTAAAAACTCAAATAAACGTCGGGCTGCAAACAAATCCGGTCGTAGTAGTAAAACAAGTGTCGTATCCACAGGGAGATTGTTCAATTATCCTAGTCTTGGTAGTTAATTAAAAACTGTAAAAAGGGGTTTAGCCGGAGGCAAGCTTGATTTGTTGTTGGATTAATACAGAAATAATAAAAACAGTAAAAAGGTGAATAAGTGATGTGGATGGAAAAATGTATCCTAGGATAGCGGGGGAATTTCCTAAATTACTTAAACATATTTATAACCATGTCTCAATTATTTATTGTCTATTAGAGTTAATAATTGTCAGTTACGAACTCTTAATAAGCCTTATATTTTCCTGCTCATCCGGAGTGTAAATACTAAGATTAATTCCTTTGTGGTACTTAGACTATCTCAAAATCATATGTTGATAGTTACCAAATAAATGCAGTTGTTTGTCACGCAAAGCATTTAACAATATTTGCTGAAAGGAATTAAAACAAGAATTAAATGAGAGAGACAGGTGATAAATATTAATTTACGTAATATTAGAAATCAAACCCCCATCCTAGGATACAAATGAAAATTACTCAGACATTAACGGAGATAAGAAGATAGCACAGACAGATTTTGACATTAATTCAGAGAAGAACTGGTCTGCTCTCGCTCTCACTGCTGCTCTTCTTTCTTTTGTTACTGCGTGAGTGTGGAATGTTGTGGTGTTACGGGAGGAAAAAGTGGAAGCGAATGGATGAGTGTGGTGAATGGTTTCTTCAGACTCCCGTCGTGCGTGGTGTGTGTCTTATGGTGTTGTTGGGTAAGTTTATATAGAGGCAGAGGAGAAGAAGATCCGTACGAATTTGATTGCCGGTTGATTGCTCTCATTGATTGCAGGGGACAGAAATGAAACGCGTGAGAGATTTAAGGTAGGCGGTGCGGCGGGGAGTAGATGGATATGGCAGAAGCGAAGTTGCAGACACTCGGGGGAAGGCAAGTTGCAGACGAAGACGAGCGAAGAAAACTGTCGCGTTTGTGTAAATATACACGCGTCCGCGTGTGCGTCCGCCTAAAACTCATGCGGACGTGACTGAGCCGTCCGCCCGGCCACTTGTGCCGTCCGCTTCCGTGTCCGCCTGAAATCCACGCGGTCGTCACTGGTGTGGCGTCCGCTTAAGGACATCCGAGACGTCCGCCCTAATACCATGCGGACGCATGTGTTGTCTCGACTTATTTTCTTCCATCTTTGACCGGCTCTAAATTCTTCGTTTGGACTCCGTTTTCCGAGCCGTTTGCGTCTATGCGTTCGTCTCTTCATGTACTTTGCTCCTAGCTTGGCTTTTCCTCATGTTTAAACCAATAAATTTGTGAGATAATCAATAAAACATAAACTAGAGGAAAAACATACGATAAGTGAGAAATGAGCAGAAAAGTGCTGATATGATATATGAAATACACCTATAAAACATGCTCATTTAGACACTTATCACACCCCCACACTTACCTTTTGCTTGTCCTCAAGCAAAACCATGTACCCAAACAAGTAGGGAATGCTCAATATTAACAAATACTATTATGAAGGGTAGGATAAAGAAGTCAATAGTACATGATCTTAAACTTTTTAGAGGAGTGTGATCCATCACCTACTGGTGGCATAGGTGTACTCAGGGCAAAAATAAAAATTAGAGTTTCGGGGTATGATCCGGAGTACTTCAATGCTTCTTATTAAGGTGACTTTGAGAACTTTTACCATGGCCAACTTCTCTCAAGAATGGGCATTGAGGAGAAAACAAAAGGAAAAATAGAATTATGCATTTGTTTCACTTTTGCATAAGAGATGAGAAGATAATATGTAGGCATTAAGCCTTCGTTTTTAAGAACACTCAACTCTCTTTGTTGGTTACCAATGGTGTCTCGCAAGTCCTTATTTATTTTTTTGTATATATTTTTTTTGACAGAGAAGCACCCCTTAGCAATCCCTAAGAAAGAAGACAGAAAGAACCCCTGAGTAATAAAAATCCATCCATTTCAGATCATTTGGTCACACCGCATAAAAATGCTCCTCAAAAGTAATCAAAATTTTAAAATTTTTGTACCATTTATCCCACAATTCATAACAGTATTTATTCTTAAAGAGAACAACCCACATAAAAGGGTCCACGATATTGAATTTGAACAAACGCAAGATAAGCAGAGAGATTAAGCATTTTAGCATAAAATGTCACCGAAAAGGGCACACTCCCCCACACTTAAATTGAACAATGTCCTCATTGTTCACCAGAAAAACAAGGGAAGTTTCAGAAGGCCTTTTCGGTAAGTAGATAAAATAGAGAGAACACGAAGCTCACGAATATCATTTAAGCACATAAACTCTCCTCTGCATATTTATTTAAATAAAAGCATAATTAAAGAAACTGGTACTCCCCTGAGATTATTTTTGCTAGCGTGTATTGACTTCCCCCACACTTGAGCTTCAGCCTCAAGTAGCGTAGCTTGGTTGCGGTGTAGACATGAAATTGCACCTGCATAAGACACTAGAAGCAACCATACTATAAACGGGGTTAAAGTTAGCAAAAATAAAATTAAAGGGAACCTGAAAATTAAAACAGCATAAAAAGCATATAAAAGATAAGTTCGTCCGGGTTGCCTCCCGGAAAGCTGCCCTTCTTTAACGTCTTTGGCTAGACGCTTTGTCGTTAGATCGATCCTGGGGGGTGGTTATGAGGAGGAGATCCAAAGCATGACTCGATGGTATTTTTGAGTGTCCACCTGGATGCATGTTTTCTTTTCTTATCCCGCTCTTCGTCCGGGATTGGTGGTGGTATCTCTGTAATAGACATGCCGTCTGGAAGGGTGATAAACAGAAGTGGGGATGATGATGATTGAGTATCCCTTACGAACTTGAGATCTTTGGATTTGCTATCTGGAGATCTTCCTGATGCAAACTCCAGCTTTTCGTTATAAGCCTGAAGGGTGATTTTCCCCTGGGCTACCCAAATGTGCACATCGGCTGTGGCAAGGAATGGTCGTCCAAGGATGAGAGGTGTAGTGGAGTTCTCTTCGATGTCTAGAATGACAAAATCGCATGGGAAGTATAAGTGTTCCACTTTAATGATAACATCCTCCACCACTCCGCTTGGGTGTTACGAACCATGCCAGTTGCAGGGTCATCTTGGTCTTTTTCATTTCTCCAATTCCAGCTTTTTGAAAGTGGAGAGGGGCATCAAATTATGGAGGCACCCAGATCGCATAGGAGTATGGAAATGAGGTGCTACCAATTGTGACTGGAATGGTGAAGCTGCCCGGATCATTGCATTTTGAAGGTAGTGGTTGTTGCAGAATAGCTGAGCAAGCTACATTGAGAGGTACCGTACCGACTTCGGCCAATTTAGTTTTGTTGGATATGAGGTGTTTGAGGAATTTGGCATAGTTTGGCATTTTGGCAATGAGGTCTACAAACTGTATGACGTTTAGTTGCTTCAGCATTGCCAGAAACTTACCATATTCATTATCCAATTTCTGCTTCTGGAGTCGGTGGGGAAATGGTATAGGCGGTTCTTGTGAAGAAGGTTTTGAAGCTGATGGAATAGTGAGGATGTGGGAGTTGTTTTCTACTGGGGCCTCAGCTTTTTCTTCACTATCCTCTTTGGATTCTTCTGATCTTTGCGGGATGTGAATCTCGTCGGTTTTCTTACCGCTTCTCAAGGTTATCGCCTTAACCTCTTCTTCTTCTTCAAAGTCGAGCTTTTCATTTTCATAACCGGCCACCAAGTGCTCAAGGTAGGTATTCTCAGATTGAATGCGATTTTATAGACTTTGGCGGTGCTTTCAAGTTCAGCTACATTCCTTTTGGAAGTTTCGATTGCTACAACCCACTCTTGGAGGGAAGGGTGTAGTTCTGGAATTAGCTGTTTTAGCCACCTCCATCTTTTCTTCATCGTGCTCCTTCACATAGATGCATTGGCTTGCTCTCTTGGATTTGGTTCATTTTGGCTGGGGAGAGCCCCTGGCGGTCTTCGAGCAAGATGTTCTGCAAGTTGATTGAATTTACCTTCGATTTTCTGGTTGAAGGCTTCTTGTGCAGAGAGCTGGTTCTGAGTCATAGACATGAACCCTTCATCATCTCTTTGAGTTCTGCGTTTGGATCAACAGAGGATGAAGATGGTTGTTGTTGTTGTTGTTGGAAACCTGGAGGGGCACCTAGTGCTCTATAACCCATATTAGAGTTTGGTTGGGGTCGGTTTCCCTGATAGGTATTGGAATTGTTGTTCTGCCCTCCTTGGTTCTGATCATTATTTTTCCATGAGAAATTCGGGTGATTTCTCCATGGTAGTTGTTGTTGATGTTATTGTTGTAGGAATTACCGGGGCGGTTTCCTATGAATTGTACTTCCTCGTACTGGCCTTTGCCTTCGCATTGATGAGTTTCATGAGGACCGGCGCATATGACACATCCTTCTGTAGGTGGACTGGTGGTGAACTTGTAGGTGGAGAAGCTATTGTTTTTACAATTTCGTTTTGTGATGTTGTTAGCTTTTCCACCATCTTTGCAAGGGACGAGATCTGGCTGATAAATGATCCGTAGGCTCAACGTGGAGTAGGCCTGCTGCTCGTGGCGTTCTTCCTTTGGATCTCGTCCACTGTCTGGTATTGCTCGTCATGGTTTCGAGAAGGTCCATTCCTTCTTTAGGAGATTTCATCATGAAACTTCCTCCTGCAGAGGAATTGACGAGTAGTCGGTTCCCATCATCCAGACCGTTGAAGAATGACAGGCAGAGGGATTGATCGTCAAGACCATGGTGGGAACATTTCATTAGCATATCCTTGAATCTGTCCCATGCGTCGTACAACGTTTCTCCTGGCTCCTGACAGAAAGTGTTGATCTCACCGATCAATTGCCTTGTTCTACTGGTTGGGTAGTATTTGGCAAGGAATTTTTGGGCCATTTGCAGCCATGTGGTGATTGATCGGGAGGGAAGGCTTCGTACCACCTGTTTGCTGAATCCGAAACGAGTGAGGAAATAGTTGTAGACGGATTCTTTCTTTGACGTTGCCGGTCTGACCAAAGGAATTGCAGAAGTCTAGGAAGAGACTCAGATGATTTGGGGCTTCATCTGGGTTCGCTCCACTAAACTTGCCTAGATCCCGGACGGCGGTGATGTAGTGGGTTTTGAAAACCCATCGTCCGGCTTCTTGTGGTGTTAGTTCAGGGAGAACTATGGCTGATGCTCTTCCTTCGGTATTGGTTGGTGGTAGTCAGAGAGAGCACGGTGTTCTGGTTGATTTGCATGGTCCATTTCATTTATAACTTCGTTATTGGCCATGGCTTGGTTTCTCAGGTTTCTTTGTGCTTGTAATAAAGCTGGGTTCGGGGCTCGGACTGATTGGTGGAGAGCCTGGGTTCGAGTATTTGGCATGCACAGAAGATAACTTGTGGTTTGTGAGAAACTGCAAAATTAATTAGTAAATAGATAAAGAAAAGCAAATATATTGGTTAGGCTGATAAACGTTAGTTAAACAACACTGATATATTTTTTTGTTTTTTTTAACAAGAGTAAAATGACAGAATATTAAATGACAAGGGAAAGAAATGACAGAAAATTAAAGTTAGGAGTTAGTATACTGGAAATTATAAGTTAGTAGTTAGTATACAGAAATTTGAAGGACAATGGAAATGAAATGTTAAGGACAATGGAAATGAAATGTTAAGGACAATGGAAAGAGATGACAGGAAATTTTAAGTTAGTAGTTAGGGACAATGGAAAGAAATGACAATGGAAAGAAATGACAGAAATAATAACAATAATATTAAGATGTCCGAAGATGTCCGAAGTTAGATGTCCAAGTCAGATGTCCAAGTCAGATGTCCAAGTCAGATGTCCGAGATTAACAATTTAATAGTATTAACAGATTATTATAATATAGCGAGTGAACTACCGGAAACTAGGGAAATTGATGGAATCAATCTCCCCGGCAACGGCGCCAATTTGCAGAAGGTTATTTTCTGAGTGGTTAAACTGGTGTAAAATTAAAAGAAAAGAAATTAAAAACTCAAATAAACGTCGGGCTGCAAACAAATCCCGGTCGTAGTAGTAAAACAAGTGTCGTATCCACAGGGAGATTGTTCAATTTATCCTAGTCTTGGTAGTTACTTAAAAACTGTAAAAAGGGGTTTAGCCGGAGGCAAGCTTGATTTGTTGTTGATCAGAAATAATAAAAACAGTAAAAAGGTGAATTAAGTGATGTGGATGGAAAAATGTATCCTAGGATAGCGGGGGAATTTCCTAAATTACTTAAACATTTATAACCATGTCTCAATTATTTATTGCCTATTAGAGTTAATAATTGTCAGTTACGAACTCTTAATAAAGCCTTAATATTTTCCTGCTCAGTCCGGAGTGTAAATACTAAGATTAATTCCTTTGTGGTACTTAGACTATCTCAAAATCATATGTTGATAGTTACCAAATAAATGCAGTGTTTGTCACGCAAAGCATTTAACAATATTTGCTGAAAGGAATTAAAACAAGTTAAATGAGAGAGACAGGTGATAAATATTTTACGTAATATTAGAAATCAAACCCCCATCCTAGGATACAAAGAAAATTACTCAGACATTAACGGAGATAAGAAGATAGCACAGACAGATTTTGACATTATTCAGAGGAAGAACTGGTCTGCTCTCGCTCTACTGCTGCTCTTCTATTTCTTTTGTTACTGCGTGAGTGTGGAATGTTGTGGTGTTACGGGAGGAAAATAAGTGGAAGCGAATGGATGAGTGGTGAGGGTGAATGGTTTCTTCAGACTCCTGTCGTGCGTGGTGGTGTGTGTTTATGGTGCTGTTGGAGTAAGTTTATATAGAGGCAGAGGAGAAGAAGATCCGTACAAATTTGATTGTCGGTTGATTGCTCTCATTGATTGCAGGGGACAGAAATGAAACGCGTGAGAGATTTAAGGTAGGCGGTGCGGCGGAGTAGATGGATATGGCAGAAGCGAAGTTGCAGACACTCGGGGGAAGGCAAGTTGCAGACGAAGATGAGCGAAGAAAACTGTCGCGTTTGTGTAAATATACACGCGTCCGCGTGTGCGTCCGCCTAAAACTCATGCGGACGTGACTGAGCCGTCCGCCCGGCCACTTGTGCCGTCCGCTTCCGTGTCCACCTGAAATCCACGCGGTCGTCACTGGTGTGGCGTCCGCTTAAGGACATCCGAGACGTCCGCCCTAATACCATGCGGACGCATGTGTTGTCTCGACTTATTTTCTTCCATCTTTGACCGGCTCTAAATTCTTCGTTTGGACTCCGTTTTCCGAGCCGTTTGCGTCTATGCGTTCGTCTCTTCATGTAATTTGCTCCTAGCTTGGCTTTTCCTCATGTTTAAACCAATAAATTTGTGAGATAATCAATAAAACATAAACTAGAGGAAAAACATACGATAAGTGAGAATGAGCAGAAAAGTGCTGATATGATATATGAAATACACCTATAAAACATGCTCATTTAGACACTTTTCAATGGTTCGTGTTAACCTTACACGACGCCCCATACAGATAATGCCTCCAAATCTTCAGCGCGAAAACCACAGCTGCCAACTCCAGATCGTGGGTAGGGTAGTTCTTCTCATAAGGCTTAAGCTGCCGAGAGCCATAAGCCACTACCTTACCCTGCTGCATTAAAACACATCCTAGTCCCTTATGGGACGCATCACAGAAGACCTCGAAGCCCTCTGTCCCAGAAGGCAAGGTCAGAATCGGTGTTGTCGTCAATCTCTTCTTAATCTCCTGGAAGCTCTGCTCGCAAGCCTCGCTCCACTCATACTTGATCTCCTTCCTTAACAGACGGGTCAGTGGGGATACAATCTTAGAGAATCCCTCAATGAACTTCCTGTAATACCCAGCTAACCCAAGGAAACTACGGATCTCAGCAACATTCGTGGGCCTCGCCCACTCCATCACAGCTCTAATCTTCTCAGGGTCTACTAAGATACCGTCCTTCGAGACCACATGTCCTAAGAACACTACACGATCGAGCCAGAAGTCACACTTCTTCAGCTTAGCATACAGCTCACGATCCTTCAACGTCTGCAAAACAATTCTCAGATGCTCCTCATGCTCCCATGCGCTCTTGGAGTACACCAAGATGTCGTTTATGAAGACCACTACAAACTGATCCAGATAGGGTTTGAAAACCCGGTTCATCATATCCATGAAGACTGAGGGAGCATTAGTCAAACAAAACGGCATGACCAGGAACTCGTAATGACCATAACGAGTCCTAAAAGCGGACTTAGGCACATCTTCAGCCTTAATCCTCAACTGATGGTAGCCTGAACGAAGGTCGATCTTCGAGAACACTGTGGCGCCCGCCAACTGGTCAAACAAATCATCGATGCGCGGTAAGGGATAGCGATTCTTGATGGCCACTTTATTCAGCTCTCTATAGTCGATGCACAATTGAAAGTCCCATCCTTCTTCTTCACAAACAGCACTGGCGTTCCCCAAGGTGAAACGCTAGGGCGAATGAAGCCCTTATCCAGCAACTCCTGAAGTTGAACCTTCAGCTCCTTCAACTCCGCCGGACTCATACGGTACGGGGCCCTAGAGATGGACTGAGTCTCCGGCGCTAAATCGATGGTGAACTCCACCTCCCTCACTGGTGGAAGTCCGGGCACGTCGTCCTGGAAGACCTCGGGAAACTCTCTGACGATCGGGATGCTCTCCAAGTTAGATCCCTCACGCACCTCTGGCAGGTAACACAACAATCCCTGGCAGCCCTTCCTCAAGAAGCTGGCTGCCTTCATCGCGGACACAATCACAGGCGCACATGGAACTGCATTCCCAGCGAAGACAAAACAGCTCCCGCCTGGCAGATCAAACACTACTCTCCTCGCTGCACAGTCTATATGGGCATGGTGCTCTGCTAGCCAGTCCATGCCCAGGATCACATCAAAACAGGCCATCCGCATCAGGATGAGGTCAGCATAAAAAGTCTTGTCCCTAACTGCTATGGACAAGTCTTACACACAGAATTCAGCACACAAGGGGCAACCCCACCTACTGGACTACTCACACACAGGTCTACCTCACTAGGCATAGCAGTTAGTCCAAGGTCACCCAACAAATCAGAACAGATAAAGGAGTGCGTAGCTCCGGAGTCAAATAGGCAAAACACATCCTAAGAATGGATCTGGAGAATACCTGAGACGACGCGATCACCAGCTCGATCACGCTCTCCTGTCATAGCATACACTCGAGCCTGAGTCTGAGGCTTCTTCTGGTCAGACCTCGCCCCTGAGTCTGAGCCGTGCCTCTATCTCCTGAGCCTCTACCGGATGCCTGAGGGCACTGAGCAATCCGGTGCTCCATCGACCCGCACTTAAAGCAGGCACCAGTCTTCTTGTAGCACTCCCTACCAGGATGGGAGTGACCACAAGACCCACACTTCGCTCCAGCTGACGAAGATGACGAAGCTCCCCGACGATCTCCATAGGACTGCTTCTTCTGAGGAGGAGCAGTCTCCTTCTTCTGAGGCTCTTCAGCACACCTCTTCCCCTTGTGGTCCTTGCCAGCCTGTCTGCCCCTGATGTCGGCCTCTACCAGCAGAGCGACATCTGTCACATCTCTGAAGGTCCGGTGACGAAGGGGTGTCACCGCGGACCTAATGTCAGGTCTCAGCCCGCTCTCGAACTTACGGGCCTTCCTATACTCATCAGGCTTCGGAGCATACTTCGAAAGAGTCACAAATTTCCTTACATACTCCTCCACAGACATCTCTCTCCCTTGGCGCAGCCAGTTGTACTCATTGATTTTCTGGTCCTTGTAGACGTCAGGGTAGAACTGCTTGTTGAACTCCAAGCAGAACTGATCCCAGGTCCAAGGCTGAGGATGCCTACCCATCACCATATGCCACCACTCCTTCGCCTCCCCCTTAAAGAGGAACGTGGCGAAGTCCACCTTCTGATCGTCCTCTGAGCCCATCACTCTGAGCAGGTCCTCCACCTCAGTAATCTAGTGGCTCGCCTCCTGAGGGTCACCACAGCCGTCGAAGGTAGGCGGCTTTAGCTTCATAAACTCCTGAAGCGCCCTGACTCGGCCTCCCACAGCATTCGCCCCTGCCGGGCCTGCGCCACCAGCTCCTCCACCAGCTCCCCCAGCAACTGCAGCCATCGTCTGCATCAACTGCGCCACAAACTGCTGCACTGCATCCGCAGCATCTCCCTGAGGGGTCACTGGTGTTCTACGAGGAGACATTATGAGATTCACAAATCCAAAACTTGTCAGAACTGACTCAGACTTCAAACAACTGTCACAACTGAACCTCACACAAGCAAACACAACCACAGGCCCTAAAGAAAGCCAAACCTGGCTTTGATACCACTAAATGTAACACCCCTAAAACCGGCCTAAGAGTTAAGGGTATTACATGCCGCGTATTACTACCTAATAACGCAAGGCTCTAAAACACTTATATGCAATAAGGGCCCAAAACAGTGTTCCCATAAACATTGTAAACCAGAGTACTCAATTACAGCGGAAGAAATACAAAATCCCGAACACATGATCCAAACAGAAACAGTGGTCTAAACAGAGTAAGGCCCGAAGGCTACAAATCTGGGTAAGTATATCAAATAACAAATGAGCTAAGACATAAACCAAGCACCAGAAACCGAATAAGTGATCCTTGCTGATCAATCTGCAAAAATGTTAAAAGTAGGGGAGTGAGCACACAACTATGCCCAGTAAGTAGCGACCGTCATCAGTAAGGTCGCTCAAAACAATTGAAGACAGAGGAGAAGCAGAGGTTAGCACAAAACCATAGTTCTCACAAATAGTCAGAGCACTGCTGCTGAAACAAATACAGAATGGAACACCAGAGTTCCCAATTCAAAAATAACCAGAGTTCACAAACAGATAGGGGACACAGTACAATGCACACACTCAGAAGGGTCGAAGACCCATAGACCATAACAGGTCTCTCGGCAACGCAGAAATGACTCAAAAGAGCCAAAGGGTTCGTCAACCCCACAGAACAGGAAGGGAATGACCCACACTCAGAATGACGTCTACATGGTATACCACAGAATAGCTCGACCCAGCCATTCACAGCTCAGAAACAGAGTAAAGTGCCCCAAAACAGAAGGTTTGCAAAACAGAAGCAACCTTGCATGAAACCATGCCAAAACACTTATAATACAGCTGTAGGAACTTAGAGGAGTCCAGCGCCACCAACGACACTCAAATCGGAGACCCATAGACCATAACAGGTCTCTCGGCAACGCAGAAATGACTCAAAAGAGCCAAAGGGTTCGTCAACCCCACAGAACAGGAAGGGAATGACCCACACTCAGAATGACGTCTACATGGTATACCCAGAATAGCTCGACCCAGCCATTCACAGCTCAGAAACAGAGTAAAGTGCCCCAAAACAGAAGGTTTGCAAAACAGAAGAACCTTGCATGAAACCATGCCAAAACACTTATAATACAGCTGTAGGAACTTAGAGGAGTCCAGCGCCACCAACGACACTCAAATCGGAGTTCGGACGGAGAAGTTATGCAGAAAACAGAGTAGTGTCCGACCTTGGGTCCGGACGTCGAAGTTCGGACGCAAGTCGAGACTCAAAAACCAGAATTGTCAAATGTCCGAACTTGTGTCCGGACATCAATGTTCGGACACAAGTCGATTTGGAAACAGACAGGAAATTTCAGAATGTCCAAACATCAATGTTCGGACTGATGTTCGGACGAGTTTTCGGAAAAACTTACGCGGAAGGTCCGACCTTGTGTCTGGACGTCAAAGTTCGGACACAGGTCGAACTAAAATCAGAGGAGAAACTAAGGGTGTGTCCGAACATCTAAGTTCGGACAGATGTTCGGACATACCCCGAACTTAGAAAATCAGAAAGGCAAAAACACACTGTCCGAACTTCAAAGCTCGGACGGAAGTTCGGACAGTGCGAAAACTGTAGATTTCAGAAGACGAACAGAGCAGAAAAACAACGCGATTTGACACCTCGAATCGCCAATTCAGAACACACACCAAAACAGTCATAAATACAGGAGACCATGGGGGTTTAGCCATTCAGAAACGCAATTTAAACAGCCAACAACAATCGCAATCCGCACACAAATCAGACGACAAAACCTTGCAAACCCCATGGCTGAACTTCCAAACCGAATCGAGTAACCACCTACCTCAATTAGCAGAATGATACCGAACCGAGACCGTAGGCGCAATCCACGCAGGGCAACAATCCGATACAGACCAACAACCACTGAATTCCACAATCAAAAGCCCAGAAATCAGAAAACACTCAAAGGACCTAGAACCATTCAAGACCCAAAATCTGCAACACAAACCTGAAATCGAAGACCAGGCGAATTACTCTGCAGTAGAATCCCAATCTGATTGCAGCCGACGACCACTGATTCAAACACAATCAGAACCCTCAATCAGAGACTGAAAAAAAAACGGATGAAACAACGAAGACCCGATTCTGCAATACCAACCTGATAACGAAGAGGGCACCACACCGCAACGAAGATCGCCAATCTGATTGCAGCAGTAGGACCGGAATTCTCAACAAAGGGGAAATTTAGAGAGAGAGAAGGGAAGGGAGAAAACTGCCGCTCAGCACTACGATGGAGAACTCTCTCGCGATGGAACTGACGTGATGAGAAACAATCAGAATAGAAATAATTTAATTAAGGTTCCTCTCCTTAATAACCTAATTAAAACAATTACCTTAATTGTTTTAAGCAAAGACTTCCTTGCCCTTGACATTTGAAGAAACGTCGACCAAGTCCCACTGACATAAATAATGTAATCCAACTTAGATACAACAATTATAAACCGGACATAACATAAGGTATGAACTATGGGTTATAACAGATCTACTTAGGGCTTCTCACTCACCTACCAAATACAATTCTGATCAGCTCGAAGACAAGTGTAGTGAGACTAGGTCCTACCAAGAATGAGTCTATCTATGTGCGCTAACTAACTTTGGTACTTTTCTTTCTCTAAAAATGAATACAACTCTCTTCTCTCAGCATAGGATATCTCAGAAAGCACAAAAACGTAACTGGTGATTACAGTCCTATTTATACAACTCTACTTAACCGTTGCAGAGAGTTAGTTCCTGAATTTTTGGATCTAGCTTAGTGAAGTGTAGACTGAGTTGAGACGCACCCAGTCTTCAAGCGAAAACTTTAGAGATAGTTTGGGTGCACGTCTGACCATTGAGGCGTTTGGGAGTTGACACCTTAATTCCTTAAATTTCACAACAACTCAAGGACCTCTTTTGTGCTTCTAGGTTGTATAGACTCGGTTATGCTTTGCAGCGAACAATTGACTCTGTTGTAGTGGTTGACTATCTCAGCAACATCTTCATACTCCAACATATAACATCTATATCTTCATGGAGTTGCAACTTTCTCTTCATCCGTAGCTATAGCCAAACTGGTGAGGAGTTATAACTTCATATGGCTTTAGTATTTTACATATCCTAGAAAGGTGAGACTTAGTAACTTGAAAGGTAAAGTAGTAACAATATATTATCAATCATAAATGCCAAATGTAACAAAATTATACATAGACTGAACAATAGTAATCGTCACTTAATCTTTAACATAATAACTCATAGAAGATGATAAACAAGGACTAGAAAATTGTAAAAGCATATAGGGTTCTACCCATCTATAAAAGGCATAAGGCGACCACAATGTGTGTACAATGATAGTAATACAAAGTTCAAAACATTTTTGTTTCCAAAGGTCTTATAAACCCCAACATTTTGTAAGTTGGTCTTATCACATAATTTAATAGTGAGGTAGTTAAAGTTGAAAAACCATGTTATCTACCTAACCAACTAATAAACAAGACTACGTACCCTCTAATCCGGCCTGTCGACAATAGAAATATAAAATCAGCTCTTCTTTCCATCGGAGACGACAAAGCCCTGGGTCCAGATGGCTACTCTGCTAAATTCTTTAAAGCCGTTTGGGATATTGTCGGGGATGATGTCTGTCAGGCTATTAAAGTTTTTTCCACAGTGGCAGACTTCTTAAAGAGATTAACTACACTCTCATCACCCTTATCAATAAATCCAATGTTTCCTCCTCCCTTGGGGATTTTAGGCCCATCTCATGCTGCAACACTATCTACAAAATCATCAGCAAAATCCTAGCAAACAGACTTAGTGAGGCCATCTTCTCCCTTGTTAATGCTAGTCAGAGTGCTTTCATCAGGGGCCATCTTATATCTGACAATATCCATCTTTTCTCTTGTCTGATGAAAAGCTACCAAAGGGCCTATATCTCTCCAAAACGCATGATGAAGATGGACATCAGGAAAACCTTTGACACGGTCGACTGGAACTTCCTCCAGAACACCCTCTCGTTCTTAAATCCCCCCCACACGTTTATCAATTGGATCATGCAATGTGTGTCCACAACCTCCTTCTTAATTAGCATAAACTTCTCCCCCTCTAGTTTTTTCAGAGGCAAGAGGGGCTTACTCCAAGGTGACCCCTTATCGCCATACTTCTTTGTGTTGGTTATGGACATGCTATCCCATCTCCTTGACCAACTGCACCTGTCCCCGGACTTTCGATACCACCCTTTGTGTAAACCTCTCTGCATCTCTCATCTATTCTTCCCCAATGATGCTCTCCTTTTCTGTAGGGACGACCAAGGCTCTGTATCCCTCTTGCTCGATAAAGTTAACCTCTTCTCAGAGGCCTCAGGGCTCAAACTTAACCCCTCGAAATCATACATCTACCTAGGAGGTGGTAGCCCAACATTAACTGCCTCTATCCTCAACTCTACAGGATTTAAACTTGGCTCATTTCCCTATCGATACCTTGGCATCCCTATAACTGCCAGAAAGCCAAGATCCTATGATTTCAGCCCCCTCATCGACAGCATCCACAAATCCGTATCTTTTTGGGGAGGTAAATCGCTCTCCTTCGTTGGCCGTCTTACCCCATTCAAACTACCATGTTTGGCATTTTAGGCTTCTGGGCCTCATGCATATCCATCCACAAGAATATCATCAAGACCCTAACCAAACGATTTCGCTCAAGAATGGTGGCCTTGGTCTTAAAGATATCCACAATTGGATCATGTGTTTTATGCTCAAGACTACCTCTGCTATTTTTTATGATACTGAGTGTCTGTGGATCCAATGGATCCAACACTATTATCTGTCGGGTCACAGCATATAGGTGACTTCGGCCAAGGGAAACGACCCTTGGACATGGAAATCCATACTTAACGCCAAAGATTGGTGAATAAAATAATGTGGCACCCCCAACGATGCTGCATCGCTCCTCCTCTCCTATCCCCCCCCCCCCCCCCCGCGTGTCAGCTCGTTTTATAATGATGTCTCCTAACCCCTGAGACCTTTCCCCTGGTAAAAAATCTGTTGGAAAACTTGGTCCATCCCCAAAGCTAAATTTATTTTATGGGTCACGCATAGAGATAGACTGAAAACATGTGATAAGCTCCAATCCTGGGGCATTTGCCTTGCTAACAGATGCTAGCTCTGTGAGCATGCTCAAGAGACTAGCCACCACCTTTTTTTCAATTGCAGATTCTCTAACAGGGTTTGGTGGAGCATCTACGACTGGTTAGGGATCCTGACGAATAGATTGAGCCTTCACAGCTGCTCCAACTGGTTATCCCGCTATTGCAAAAGGCGTCAGCTAATGGACTTAGTGAAAAAAAGCTACGATCACCAATGTTGTCTACTTTATATGGATTGAGCGATGCAAGAGGGTCATGGCCAACCAATATATAGACCTCACACTCATCGTCTCAGACATCAAGATGGCCACCAAAGCCATCATATGCACGAAAATGGGCCGCACCACCAGAGACCTCGATTGCCTGAACAAAATCCTCTGCTCCCAGAGCTTCTTCTTGTTCGGTGGGAATTTTGTATATGTCTCCCCCGCTTTTGGCTTGGTGTTCTGTCGTTTTTGTAAATTGCTAAGGAAATGTATTGTTGTATATCCCCTCCCCTAGCTAATTTTGTCTATCCGTGGGTTTCCGATACATAGGCCTTCTATGTATCTCTTTCTGTATTAACTCTAATCATTATCTATATATCATTACCTTATTCCAAAAAAAAGGTGTTGTTTTTAAAATGTAACCATGAAATTTACACTAAAATATTACAATCATTAGATTACGGTTAGGTTAAGTGTCGTACCACATTTTAGATTTCGGTTATACACCAAACCATAATTTAAAATCAGTTAATATCTAACTCCCATGTAGTAATAAATTACAGTTATTGAAATAAAGGTAATTTAAAAGCTCCAACGCTCTAACTAAGTTACGATCATTTTTAATAGTAATTGATTGATCGTAATTAATTGTCTTTTTTAAATAGTGAAAAAGAAGATGTGTCCTGAATTGATTTAATTTTAGGATATACTTTATAGGTTGTTAGGTTTAATTTACTAATCTATACAAATGTTTTGGGCATCAGGGGCCATCTTATATCTGACAATATCCATCTTTTCTCTTGTCTGATGAAAAGCTACCAAAGGGCCTATATCTCTCCAAAACGCATGATGAAGATGGACATCAGGAAAACCTTTGACAAGGTCGACTGGAACTTCCTCCAGAACACCCTCTCGTTCTTAAATCCCCCCTAGTTTATCAATTGGATCATGCAATGTGTGTCCACAACCTCCTTCTTAATTAGCATAAACTTCTCCCCCTCTAGTTTTTTCAGAGGCAAGAGGGGCTTACTCCAAGGTGACCCCTTATCGCCATACTTCTTTGTGTTGGTTATGGACATGCTATCCCGTCTCCTTGACCAACTGCACCTGTCCCCGGACTTTCGATACCACCCTTTGTGCAAACCTCTCCGCATCTCTCATCTCTTCTTCGCCAATGATGCTCTCCTTTTCTGTAAGGACGACCAAGGCTCTGTATCCCTCTTGCTCGATAAATTTAACCTCTTCTCAGAGGCCTCAGGGCTCAAACTTAACCCCTCGAAATCATACATCTACCTAGGAGGTGGTAGCCCAACATTAACTGCCTCTATCCTCAACTCTACAGGATTTAAACTTGGCTCATTTCCCTTTCGATACCTTGGCATCCCTATAACTGCCAGAAAGCCAAGATCCTATGATTTCAGCCCCCTCATCGACAGCATCCACAAATCCATATCTTTTTGGGGAGGTAAATCGCTCTCCTTCGTTGGCGTCCGTCTACCCCATTCAAACTACCATGTTTGGCATTTTAGGCTTCTGGCCTCATGCATATCCATCCCAAGAATATCATCAAGACCCTAACCAAACGATTTCGCTCAAGAATGGTGGCCTTGGTCTTAAAGATATCCACAATTGGATCATGTGTTTCATGCTCAAGACTATCTCTGTATTTTTTTATGATACTGAGTGTCTGTGGATCCAACAACTATTATCTGTCGGGTCACAGCATATAGGTGACTTCGGCCAAGGGAAACAACCCTTGGACATGGAAATCCATACTTAACGCCAAAGATTGGTGAATAAAATAATGTGGCACCCCAACGATGCTGCATCGCTCCTCCTCTCCTATCCCCCCCCCCCCCAGTCCCCGTGTCAGCTCGTTTTATAATGATGTCTCCCAACCCTGAGACCTTTCCCCTGGTAAAAAATCTGTTGGAAAACTTGGTCCATCCCCAAAGCTAAATTCATTTTATGGGTCACGCATAGAGATAGACTGAAAACATGTGATAAGCTCCAATCCTGGGGCATTTGCCTTGCTAACAGATGCTAGCTCTGTGAGCATGCTCAAGAGACTAGCCACCACCTTTTTTTCAATTACAGATTCTCTAACAGGGTTTGGTGGAGCATCTATGACTGGTTAGGGATCCTGACGAATAGATTGAGCCTCCGCAGGTGCTCCAACTGGTTATCCCGCTATTGCAAGAGGCGTCAGCCAATGGACTTAGTGAAAAAAAGCTACGATCACCAATGTTGTCTACTTTATATGGATTGAGTGATGCAAGAGGGCCATGGCCAACCAATATATATACCTCACACTCATCGTCTCAGACATCAAGGTGGCCACCAAAGCCATCATATGCACGAAAATGGGCCGCACCACCAGAGACCTCGATTGCCTGAACAAAATCCTCTGCTCCTAGAGCTTCTTCTTGTTCGGTAGGAATTTTGTATATGTCTCCCCCGCTTTTGGCTTGGTGTTCTGCCGTTTTTGTAAATTGCTAAGGAAATGTATTGTTGTATATCCCCTCCCCTTGCTAATTTTGTCTATCCGTGGGTTTCCGATACATAGGCCTTCTATGTATCTCTTTCTGTATTAACTCTAATCATTATCTATATATCATTACCTTATTCCAAAAAAAAGGTGTTGTTTTTAAAATGTAACCATGAAATTTACACTAAAATATTACAATCATTAGATTACGGTTAGGTTAAGTGTCGTACCACATTTTAGATTTCGGTTATACACCAAACCATAATTTAAAATCAGTTAATATCTAACTCCCATGTAGTAATAAATTACAGTTATTGAAATAAAGGTAATTTAAAAGCTCCAACGCTCTAACTAAGTTACGATCATTTTTTAATCGTAATTGATTGATCGTAATTAATTGTCTTTTTTAAATAGTGAAAAAGAAGATGTGTCCTGAAGTGATTTTGGAGAAGACTTTGATTGCAACGGATTTTTGTTCTGAGAAAGAGTTGTGGACATTTGTAAGGAGGCATGGTAGCCAAAAGGCGCTTTGCAAAAATGTTGAAATATGGCAAAAAAAAAAAAAAAATTGCCTAAAACATTTGTATAGATTAGTAAATTAAACCTAACAACCTATAAAGTATATCCTAAAATTAAATCAATAGCAACCCTATATATATTTAAGAACTTACTTACTAAGCCATTCTTCTGATCTGACTCACATGAACAAAAAAATGGGTCATAAGTTTGGGAATAATTTTTGTTTTACGGGGACATCCCTTTGCGCGATTCATGTATGGTTGATTAGGTAATGGAAAATATTTGTTTTTTTTTTAAAAAAAAAAGAGAGACACAAAACCAAATGAAAATATATAATGTGAGGAGACGGGGGGTCGATCCAAATTATTAGTTTCTTTGTTCCGCAGGCCGGATACGTAGCTTCCTCCCGGCCGCCAGTCTTATTGTAGGTGACATGTGGCGGAATAACCACAGGTGGTTACAATGGTTTCTCCCCGTTTTCTCCTTCCCCCTTCAATTTTTATGGTTTAATCCCCAGTACACAATTTCTCCTTTGCTTCTCTCTCAGGCGCGGCCGTCCCCATTCGATCCCGATAGTGCCACGCATTATAAATCTGAAACTTTGTCGTGTCTTAGAAAAAATCTTAGATAGTTTTTCATCAATTGATGGTGTCGATTCCGAAGAAGAATTACGAGATTGAGAATACAATAATAATCAGGCATGGCAAAGAGAACTTCGTTGTGGGTTTATATGGCAGCATTAATGGTGGTGTCCACGTTCAAGGCGGAAGAATTTGGGATGCGTCAGTGCATGGCGGATGATGATCAATCCATGGAGGATAAGATTAAATCAACCGCCGATAGTTTCAAGGACAAAGCAGAGGAAACCGCCCGTGCATGGACCGATTGGGCTCGCCGAAAGATGACGGAGTACGTAGGTTTGATGAAATAGTACCACATTTTCTCGTCCGTGGGTTATTGTCAACTGGTGATTAGAGTCCTCTTCTCATGTGTAATCTAATTACTCTTTTAATTAAACAGGATGAATGATGCACACGGTGAGAACGAAGCTTCTACTGAGGAGAAGACGGAGTCTGTAAAAGATAAGATCTTGGATTCCACCAAGCAGGGGTATGATAAGATGTCACTGGATGAAATGAAGACGATAGCGGGAGATGCTGAGGATAAGATTACCGATTCTACCAAAGAAGGGTACAATAAGATTAATGAGAAAATGTCAGAAGATGAAATGGCGGGAGGTGCCAAGGATAAAATTATGGATTCCACCAAAGAAGGATTCCACAAGGTTAATCTTAAAAAGATGTCACCCGATGATGTGAAGAAGATGGCGGCAGATGTCAAGGATAAGACCACTGATTCTGTTAAACAAGGGTACAATAAGGTCAACATAAACGAAATGTCTGGAGATGTGAAGGAAAAGATCATAAATTCTGCTAATCAAGGGTACGATAAAATGTCACAGGACAACATAAAGCAGACGACAAAGGATGTCACGGATTTCACCAAAACAGGATATGATAAGGTCAAGCAAAAAACAGATGAAAGCAAGGATAAAATATATAATTCTTACAAGGAGCTTTAAGCACCTAGCTTTTTTGTTCTTGTTTTCTTATAATCACTATTATATTATCTTAGCTCCAGTTCCCTAGCGCAGAGAGATGAGTCTGATTGTAATGATCTATGTTGTGTTACATATGAATTAATCACTCGTACAAGATAAGCATTCATTTTATCCGAGTTTTAACATATACATCATTCTTAGGGCCAAACTGACAAAGGAACACACAACGGAAGGAAGCTCAAAAACTAGGTGTTAAAAACATGGTCTACCCACGAATGGTCAATAGGAGAAGCCTTAAACTTCTGCCAAATAACAATCATGATAACGAATTGATGTTGGCCACGTCTTTGAAGCGTCTCTAGATTGGTTAACCATAGGTTGATTGCACCACTCATGTAAACCCACCCTACTTAAACGTCTCTTAATTGTCGTCTAATCGTCGTACTCAATTATATAAATCGCAGTGGAAAATAAAGATTATCGCACACTAATGGTGTTACCACCCTCACTCACCCATACGAGTGATAAAGCTTCCAATTTTAAACCAAACACATACAAAACATTCCCGCAATAATAACAAGAGATAGATAGTAGTTTGCAGTTCTAAAGTACAATCCGTAATAAATCCCGTACACGTGAGCAACCATCGAATATAATATAACCTCGATTTACAAAACCCGAGTCCAAAATCAAAACTGTATAAAAATCCCGAAAGTATACCGCTATCCAAAAGCGTCTGCAACGGCTATCAGCTACAACCCTGTATAATTGTTTTGTATTAGTATGGAATCAGCCCCTATTTGAGTATGTCACTATGTAGTCGTCATGCCCCCTTAGACCCCTCAATTAATTGATCGAGAGCATGCAGTTCATTTTACATGCAATACCGTTTTAATAATAAAACTGTAAAGTAAACAATTACAACAGCCATACAATAAACACTCATAATTCATGTTTTTCACGTAGCACACAACAATATAGTATAAGCGTACTAAACAACAAGGCAGAATATTGCAGATTCAGTTATATATGGAGGAAGTGTATGGAGAAATATAAGGGGATGTGGCTCTTGGTGCACGCTGTAATCATAAACATGATGCGAGGATGTCCGCGTACAAGTCCTTAAGCTCAAATAAAATACAATGATCCCAGATGTTTCATTGGTCGAATACTCCATCGTTGGAGGTGGCTACATGCCATTGGTGACCCGGCGAATATAGGGGTATGGTGTATAGACACATCAGTGTAACGAGACGTTGTCAATAGGCATGAGATATTCTCAAACTAAACAATTTACGAACAACTAGATAGCTCATATAATTGGTGAATATCATTCAGGGCTTAAAAGTCAAGACGGGAATAAATTGTACACTTCCTCCATATATGTTTAAATTACTGAATGATTAAGGTCTCTTAAACTACGACTCTAAGTTCAACTTAGGTCTCAGTGTAACATTTCGAATGTGTGCCATCAAGGTCTTATACCTAGTATTTCTAGGTGATTTATACCTTTCGAATGTAACAATATAAGATTGGCTTTTATCGAGCCGTTGCTCTACATCAAAGTTAATTCATAGAAGTCTTGGATAATCAATTTGTTATTATCCTATGCTATGACATTTTATTACTACATCTCTTATCTTAATATAAGATAACATTTTGTTGCCTTAGTTCGGTTTACAATTACGAACAAATGATATTGCACAACATAGCAATAAATTAGACAACATTATAACATACAATCAAGCATATTAATTCACACAAGCAAACATTTAATCTTATCACAGATTTCACACAAGTCTGAACTGAGGAAATCCTTAGAGACAATCAAGCCACATAACAACATACTGTGCACCGTAATATACGCTAGCGTGAAATCTCACGCTTATCCGGTAATCCTCGAAGCTTTATGATCTAGAATACGCTTCACACTACGTATTAATATCCTATGGTAGTAATACAGTTCGGTATCTCCTTACAATTGCTAATACCCCCGGTTTCCAACCCTGTCATTAACTAGTTGCTGTTACTCGGGTTTTCGTAATGGTTCGGCATTAGTTATGTTAACACTTTAATTCATGTATTAATGACATTGTTGCATATCTTAAAACTTAGGATATTATCCTAATAACCTATCTCATTTTTATCATAGGTTTATTGTTGTATATATATACATGTATGTACTTTATATGTACATAATATTATATTTGTACATTTGTATAATTCGTCACTACATTTAGTTTATACAATTGACCTTAATATTTACTTCTCTTATAAGTCTCTTTCTTAATTAAGAGTTTGTCAATGTTGACCTTCTTGGTCAATTGAGTTGACTTGGTCAATTTAGTTGGCTTGACTAAGGTATTCAGGTCAATGTAGTTATACAATTCATAATTTAAATCTCTTGATTATATAATTCCTTTATTAATGCAATTTTCCATATTTTAACTTAGACCTTTGATGTCAAATGTTTTATATATGTTAAGCTCCCCTCTTAATACATTAACTCCTTTTCCAACTTATATTAAATTACAACTTTATTTTATAATTGTATATTCCATATATTCCTTATAATTCAAGGTTGCTTTAAAGTTTTTTAAACTTTATACTAACTTTTCTTAGCTAGTATATAACTTAATATTTGTTGTCACAAAATGACATACTACACCATATTATAAAACTCACTTGTAGTTTTTGTTTAATCTCGCATATACCCCTCAACTTCCATAAATCACATTTTCACCCCTCTTAATTTACCTTACAACATTACAATCTTACATTATAACATTTTTATCTTGTATAATTATAACCCAAAGTCCTAAACAAGGTTATTTATGTTTCCGAGCAGCCCCTTAATATTCCAGAATTGTTTCACTAACCCAAATCTTTTGGAAATTACAATTTGACCCCATTTGTTATCAAATTGTTAAAATTTCATCCTTAAACTTTATGTTATACAAAACTTATTTATATAACTCCAAAACTTACCCAATTTATTCCAAAACTTTAGAACAGACCCCTAGTCCGTTTTTATTTTCATAATAGCATCCATACTTTTACAAATTACAGTTTAACCCCATAAGTTTATAAAACTTACATTTAACTTCTAATCTTCATTAAAAATGCTATTTAATTCATTTCTTCATCTAAACTTGGTCAACACTTATTCCCTAATCAAGGTTGACCTCCAAGTTTCTGCCTTGACCAGAACTTTTATATAATTATGGTTTTGGCACACATCTTTCGTAAGACTTTCATTTAAGTCCTTAACTTTATAAAAACTTACATTTTGCATCTTAAATCCTTTTAAGGTCTACCTTTCTGCAATGTGACACTTAGACACTCCAATTATTGTTTATTTATAGTATTAAACTGACATATCACTCTTGAACTTGCTATTACATTCCTTAAGTTCCTTAACACTTTTATATGTCATTTTTGACATTTTTCTCCAACTTAACATTACCTAACCCTTAGGTATTTTTTATCCCAACTTCCTTATGTGTTTCTAAAAGTTTAAATATTCCCTTTACGGTAGGTTCACTCACCAAGCCAAAAGCTACTCAAATTCTTAAACCTTAAAGCATTAAAAGCACTTACACTCTTATAAACTTGGCCTAATGAAATGGCCTCATAAAAATACATATCAGTCATGACCTTAATGCTGTTTGCCCAGATTTTTATGATATTTGCAATTTCACCCATAATGTCTTAAACTTGACAATTATGTCATTAATTCACTTAAGTGATTAACCAAAGGTGTTCATATTAATTATTAGTCATTTCGGGGTCATACTTGACCATTTTTACTAGTTCACTCTTGGCGTTAACATAATATACAAGTATAAAAATGCCTTAAAGCATAAAAATGTGCATTAAGGATTTACCTTGTCATTTGAAGCTTGAGACTTGGTTTTCTCCACCCAATCTTAGTTATAAGCGTTAGGCCTGTCAAACGGGTTATCCGTTCGGGTTTTGGGTCATATCTTTTCGGGTCAATATCCGTTCGGGTCATTAAACTTTCGGGTCATTTCGGGTTCGGGTCTTTCGGGTTCGGGTCATTTCGGGTTCGGGTTGTAATAGTGTCAGATAGAATCGGGTTTCGGTTATTTCGGGTCATGGTTAATATTTTTTGAAAAAATTATAATATAATATATACCTAATTTCTCTAAGAATATACAACATATAGATTGCCGAACTTTCAATACAATGTCTATTCTGAATTTCATTCGGATATACTAAGTTTAAATCAATTTTTTTGTCATATTTATTTGGGTCATTCAGGTATGGGACAATTTATAGTCACTATTATTTCATATTATTCGTGTTTGGCTAATTTTTAATTACTATTATTTCGGGTCATTTCGGGTTCAGGTCGGTTTCGGGTTATAAATTTTTCGGGTCATTTCGGGTTCGGGTCATTTCGGGTTTTACCCAATCGGGTTTCGGGTTTATTATATTTAAATATTTTCGGGTTCAGTCGGGTTTTGGGTTCGGATAAAAACGGACGGGTTTTCGGTTGGGGTCAAATTTTGACAGCTCTAATAAGCGTAACTATGATGCTAAATTAGATTTTTACACTAATCAAATTCTTAAGAGGTGATTGACAAGGTTTAGGGGTTTAGATTTTGTTCTTACCCTTGAGAATGATTTTTTTTATTTTTCCTTCTCTTTGATCACGGCTTCTTGCATACCACATAAAAAGAAATTAGGAAAAGGGAAACAAGTCCCTTAATGATAAATAGGGGCTCATATATCATCCATACTATCTTATCTTTTTCAATCAACAACTTACTACATATTTAAGTTGTATTAATTGTCCTCCTTCTTTGTATATTTGTGAAGTAATAGTAAAACGGACGGTCTTACCTACACCTCAATGTAGCCATCCCTGGCTACATCTGCTGAAATGGCAAACCAGATGGCTACCTTTGCTGACATGGCAAATATTATGTGAAATAAAAAATTAAACAAATTCAAATAGGAGAATAGTGTTGTCATCAACATCAGAATTACTGGTTTCTTTACGCGCACGTATAATCCATTGGAGGTAACTGAAAACATTCAAACGGACGGTTGCTACTCCAATCTATCTTTGATTGCAATCGAATTCCATTGCCGTTCTGGTTGTAAGCTTCATCTAGGCCTAAAATTGAAGCACGGTAGTTCAACAGAGCAAATCAAGCTCCATTGCTGTTGAGTGCGGTGGTTCATTCCAGAAGTGGATTCGTTCAGTAGCTCAATCTTGAAATCGAATTTGGCTGGACTTCACTTCTATGAAGCTCCAGAACTAAGAATCACAATTTAAATTGGTGATCGGGAACTGATTTGCAGAAGCTTAAAGCACCGGCACCGAGGGGTAAGAAATCTCTCTCGCTCTCCTTTAATTTTTTCTGAAATGCAAAATGCTAGCTGATTGCTTTTTCTGTATAATAATTTGAGACCTTGTTAGTTCAGTGTAAATCAAAAACTCTATAAGAGGTGATTACGGTCAATCGGTCTTATGTTTGCTTTGGTATTTCTTATGCTAGTTTTAGGACACTGACGATGTAGTTTTTCACTGTGAAACCTCAAGGATACTGAAAGAAGAATGGGTGCTGAGGTGACAAGTTCTGGAAACAGAAACATTAATTGCTTATTAACATCTTGAGCATCATGGATTCTGATGAATTAAACTCAGTGGTGGATCCTCAAAATAATATTTCAGGTAATATCAGTTGTTAGAAATTGATTAAACATGATGTACATGAATCCCAGTATTGAAGTACAGTTTTTTAATTGCGTTTGAACAGTTTTTGATGCATGGTTGTACTCTTATAAATTATTTCTTATTTTTCTATGAAACAGATTCTTGTGCTATATTATCTTACCAACCAGACAAAGGCAAACAAACTGTTACAGTAGAAGAAGAAGAGAAAATCGAATACTCTGAAAGTGATACATCAGAGTTGTTGGGAGTAATTTGTAGAAGTGAGGAAGAAGCTTATGATCTATACAACAATTATGCCTTCCGAAAATGCTTTGGCACAAGAAAGGAGTCACAGACATATTACCCGGATGGTACTGTAAAGAAAAAGATCTTTTGTTGTTCTTGTGCTGGAAAGAAGGATTTAAAGAAGTTGGACTCGAGAACATATTCAAGACCAGATTTAAGGACTGGGTGTAAGGCAAAGATTTTGTTTAAGGTTGACAAACTTGGGAATTGGGAAGCTACAGCTCATGATATGATTCACAATCATCCTTTTTGTGATGAAAGTCAAGTACATTTGCTTCGATCACACCGGAAGGTGAATGAAGATCAATTACAATTTGTGACTCAAATGAAAGAAAGTGGTGTATCTGTTGCAAAAACAATCAGATTTCTGGCTGCTGAATCAGGTGGAACATCACAAGTGGGGTTTTTGAAAAAGGACGTATATAATGCATTATCTGTTGAAAGGAAAGAGTACTTTGATGGTACAGATTCACACAGTCTTGTACAATTTTCAAGAGAGAGAACAAAATGAGAGAGATTTCTACTATGACTTTAGTATTGATGTTGATGGCAGATTATGCAGATTCTTTTGGCGCGATGGAAGAATGAAGAATGACTATCTATTATTTGGCGATTTAGTGGTGCATGATACAACATATCGCACTAACAAGTACAATATGATATGTGCACCCTTCGTCGGAATGAACAACCATTGCCAAAACGTGATGTTTGGATGTGGATTTCTTTTGAACGAGCAGATTGAATCATTCAATTGGTTATTTAAAACCTTCTTGAAGTCAATGGATGGTGTTTCCCCACAGACTATAATGACAGACCAATGTGCTTCTATGGCTTCTGCGATTGATAAAGTTTTTCCAACATCTCAACATAGATTGTGCATATGGCATTTGATGGAGAATTCAAAAAAACACCTGCCACATTTGTATCACAAGAAGAAAGGATTTTCTGAACAGTTTCAAATATTCTTAGATATTGCGAAACTGAAGCTGAATTCAATCATTATGGGGGAGGTGAGAATATGCATACATATATGACCTTTGTACCTTAAAAGCTAATATATTTCATTCTGTTTGTATATTTTTTAAATTCTGATAGCAGATGATAGTCTAGATGTACATCTATACTATAAGACATGTTCAGCAGCGTTTCCGGACCTGTACATATTTACATCAAAACATGTACCATTATTTTCTGATATCAGAAACTTAGAAAACAAACTTGTAACAAATTAAAAGTGTTTGGTTTCTTTATTGTAGGTTTGTGAAACAATATGATTGTGAAGACAATGTGTGGTTGAGAAAACTACACGGAATCAGACAAAAATGGTGTAGAGCATATTTGAAGGATTATTTTTCAGGAGGTGCATTGTCTTCACAAAGGAGTGAAAGTACAAACCATTCAATATCAAGAGATCTTCATAAAACTGCAGATTTGTGTCAATTCTACAATACATTCTGTAGAGTTGTTTCTGAATGGAGGGATCGTGAAAATGAAGAAGATTTGAAGAGCTCAACTGGGAAACAGACATGATAGTTCCTGGTGTGAAGCTTCTTATTGATGCACAAGAAGTTTACACAATTCAGGCATATAAACTTTTTGAGAGAGAATACATGAAATCATTGGCTTTAAGCCAATAAGTGTATACACAAGAAGATGGTACTATTATCTACCATGTGTGGCAGCAAGATCTGGAGATAATAAAGCATGCTGAATTCGAAAGACAAGACTCTGGTGTATTATGCACTTGCAAGCTGTTGACAGAAGTTGGAATTCTTTGCTCCCATAGCATAAGAATACTAGACATCAATTGTGTGAATAGACTTGCTGATCGTTATGTTCTCAGAAGATGGCGAAAGGATTTGTCACTTCTGAAGAAGCAATATCATCAAAGTTCAAGCTTCATGAGGGACGGGCATGAATCATTGTCACAAACAGCATGGACAATGATGATGGGTAGGCGGTTTCAGAGTCTTGTAATAGCTAGCGTCAAATAAGGAAGCAAGGAACTTTTGTGAAAATGCTTGGAAGGACTTAAAACAAAAAATTGATTCAGAAGTTGGAGAGACACATCTGCTTGAGATCAGTGCAAATCATCAACAGCCAACCAATATAGTACAAAACCCCCAAGGATCCAAACCAAAGGGCAAAAGAGTCAAAGATTAAAAAGCACCATAGAAAAGAAAAGAAAAGCAAAGAAAGGTAGAAGCCAGAATTCTATAAGAGAATTTCTTCAAAAGAAAGATTGTGTCCAAGCAATGATGAATGTCGATGAAGATGCGCAAGCTTCAGGTATATCATTTGTGCATCCTATCGATGATGGAGGGACACTTTCAAGAATTTTGCCAGATTTGGACCGCAACAATAATGTTGCATGATTTCTCCTTATTAAATTCAAATTAGTCATACTTAGAATAATGTGAACATAGCTTATACTATTGTAAAGATTGTGAAATACCCCTAAATTAATTTAAATTAATTTAGGGGATTTCTTTTATTAAATATTAAATTATTATATGGAATTATGAATATTAAATTATTATATGGAATTGTGAAATTTATTTAGGGGTTTTCTCCTATTTAACCCTAATTATTATACATTATTATATAGTATTATGAATTTAATAATAAGATTTATAAGTCAATAAATCTTGGGAAAATTTCTTATCACCCCAAATACATTATAAAGATTTTAGGAAGTGTTGGAACATTGTTTTGAAACATAAAAGTCAACATAAAATTCTAGAAACCTTAAAGCTTATTAAGCCTTGCTAGAGTTGACTTTTTGAGAATGGTCAACCCAGGCCATGAAACCTATACCAATAAATAGGTTATGGAAAACCATGAAGATCGATAAAAAGAACGTCAAAAACGGATCATCCTAGCCAAAGTTATGCTAGATTGAAGTTTTGAATCAAAAATTTGAAAGATGCCACGTGTCACTCTGTAACGGGTCGCCAACACTTAGCCGATTTATCCCTTGAATTTCGGTAACTGATTTCAGTGTTTTGACCTAACTTTAGACGGCTATATCTTTTTCATCTCTTCATATTTTTCAATGCCGTCTTCTTTGTTGCCTTCTCTAATAAGACACAGAGTCCAGTAGACTCTCATACCGGCCCAGCCCATACAAATAGCGTAGTCCAAATAACTGAAATCACTTAAATGAAACGCTGCGTTTGTACATAAGCCAAATAGAGAAACCCTACTATATATAGTAATGTATAGCCGTCTGTACACTTGTGGAATTCAATACAACAGTAAACAATTCTCTCGATTTTCTCATTGCTTTCCACCACGTAAACTTTGTATGGTATCAGAGCTATAGAGCGATTTTCTTCTTGCTCTTGATGTCGTCCTCGTCCAGCCCTTAAACAGGTGGCATGATCGGGTCAACTATGTCAACAAAATCATCAGGGACAAATGGTTCTACGGCCACAGGATCCCTGTCCATTTCAATGCCATCATTGATATCACCACTCTCAAATTTGACAAAGCTAAGTGCAGAGAATTATCCAACATGGAAACACAGATCGAGCCATACCTGAGGGGGCACGGCCTGTTTGGTTGGATTGACGGGACCAAGACTCGCCTAGACCCATCCAGTACAGAATACACTACATGGATTCAGTACGATCAAATGGTAATTTCTATTATCAATACCTCTTTGTCTGATGCGATAATTGGAAATGTGGTGGGTTGTTCTACTGCATCTGAGACTTGGAACACTCTTAAGGAGATGTTCGCTGCCCAATCTGCAGCTAGGGCTATGCAGGTGAGAGTCCAACTGGGTAATACCCGAAAGGGCAGTAGCACCATGAGTGAGTATTTTACTAAGATGAAGGGTTTTGCCACAGCTCTTTCTGCTGCTGGTGAGCCCTTAACAGATTCACAGTTTTGCTCCTATGTTATATCAGGACTAGGCCCTGAGTATGAGACCATTCAAACCAACCTCAATTTTAGACCTGATCCCTTGACCTCTCATCAACTCTATGGTGCCCTTCTCTCATATGAGTCTATGCAAACACCCACCCCCAGTCAACTTCAGATCAGTGCCAACTCCACCACCACCAGTCCCAATTCTTCCCAAAGTCAGAACAAGGGCAGAAACACCTCCAATGGTAGAGGTGGAGGCAGAGGTCGTGGTAGATCTGGCCGTGGGGGCCGTGGGGGCCGTGGTGGTCAATACACCACATTTTCTGGCCGGCAAGACACTAGGGTCACATGTCAGATCTATAACAAGTCTGGACACATTGCGTCTAACTGTTATCAGCGCTTTAATTATGCTCACCAAGCTCCACCCCCCAACACTTTCAATGCCAACTATACCAACTACACTACACCTCAACTCCCAGACCCAAACTGGTACCCAGATACCGCTGCAACAGATAACTTCACAAACAATTTCAACAACCTGAACCTAGACAATCAGACTTATGCGGGGACTGAAGAGGTTGTTCTGGGAAATGGTAATGTTCTCTCCATTAAGAGTCATGGTTCAGGCACTCTACGTCTTTCCAATGGTGTTTATCAGTTATCTAAATTGTTTTATGTGCCCTCTCTCAATAAGAACCTTCTCTCAGTCAGGCAGTTTGCCAAAGACAACAGAGTTTACTTTGAGTTTCACCCTGATTTTTTCTTGATTAAGGATCTACAAACTCAGAGAACTCTCGCCAGAGGAGGGGTTAGAGATGGGATCTATCACCTCTCAGCTGTTCCCTCACCGCCTCATCTCTCAGTCAGCTGCAAGGCCCCATCTTAGATTTGGCATTATCGTTTGGGACACCCTTCTCCAAGGGTTACTAAACTCACCATCAATCAGTATAGTTTACCTATTTCTACTTCTTTACAGAACCTAAGCAAATGTGCAGACTGTTTTAAGGGAAAAATGCATTCTCTGCCGCACTACTTACGAAATACTGTTTATGACACTCCCTTTGCTCTGGTTTTTATAGACATTTGGGGACCTGCTCCCATACTTACCACTCAGGGTGGCCGCTATTATATGTCTATTGTTGATGCTTGCACTAAATACATTTGGCTTTATATACTGCCTGTCAAATCTGATGCTACAGCTGCTTTCATGGAATTTCTTGCCTATGTCCATGCTCAGTTTAATTACAGGGTTAAGGCAGTTCAGAGTGATGGTGGGGGTGAGTTTAAACCTTTATCCAAAATCCTTAAGAGCCAAGGTATAATTCACCGGTTATCTTGTCCTCATTCACATGCCCAGAACGGGACTGTTGAGAGTAGACACAGACAGATTGTGGACAAAGGACTGGCTCTTTTATCTCATTCCTCTCTACCTCACACCTATTGGGGCCCAGCCTTTCTCACTGCCACCTACTTAATAAACCGTACCCCAACTCCCACACTGCAAAACAAATCACCCTTTGAAAAACTTTTCAATTCTACCCCTGACTACACTCACCTCAAGGTGTTTCGGTGCTCCTGCTGGCCCAACATGCGCCCCTATAATACTCACAAGCTCACCTACAGATCCAAACAGTGTGTGTTTTTAGGTTACAGCAAGGATCATACCGGTTACATATGTCTTGATCCTCTCACAAACAGAGCTTACATCTCCCGTGATGTATTATTTGATGAGGACTCTTTTCCCTTTGCTACCTCCCACACCTTCTCCTCACCACCACCACCAATGGATATCACTTTTCTTTCAGTTCCCTCCCTGGCCCCCACTCCCTCTACTTCTGATACACCAGCACACCCCCCAACTGTCACTCCCAACTCCCCTGAGCCAGATATAGCTTCTCAATCCCACTCTCCACCCTCACCCATTCCTTTTCACTTGCCAAGTCCCTCTACATCCTCACCCCAACCCACAGAGGCACATCCCTCTCCGCTTTCCACTCCCTCCCAAGGCACCTACCCACAGCCACCCCCTCAAAATCTACATCCCATGGTTACCCGTGCTAAAAATCAAATCTCCAAACCACTTATCCGTCAAGATGGCACCATCCCATGGGGACAGGCCAATTCTACTACTCTCCCCTCACCTATCCCACCAGAAGAACCTACTTTTCAACAGGCCCTTTGCTATCCTGAATGGCGAGATGCCATGCTTCAAGAGTTCAATGCTCTTCTCAAAACTGGGACTTGGACACTAGTTCCTAAACCACCTCACACCACACCTCTCGGGGTAAAATGGGTTCTTAGAACCAAAAAGAAGGCAGATGGCAGTATTGAGAGAAGGAAGGCCCGACTTGTGGCTAAAGGCTACACTCAAAAAGCAGGCATTGACTTCACAGAAACTTTCAGTCCCGTTATTAAACCTTGCACAGTTCGATTAATTCTTTCCTTGGCCATCACTCAGAACTGGCCCATACATCAAATTGACATTAGCAATTCTTTTCTACAGGGTGAGTTACAAGAAACCATTTACATGGTCCAGCCTCCTGGGTTTATTCACCCTCTATATCCTAATCATGTCTGCTGCCTAAAAAAATCCCTCTAAGGCCTCAAGCAGGCCCCACGGGCCTGGTTTGCTAAGCTAAGTGATGCTCTAATTACTATGGGGTTTCGAGAGTCAAGGGCTGATACCTCTCTGTTTATTTATCATAATGGTCCTGAAACTCTATTAGCTCTTATCTATGTTGATGATATTGTTCTTACAGCAAACACTCCTCATTTAATCAACCAATTCATTGCCAAATTATCTACTCTTTTCCCTGTCAAAAATCTTGGGCCTCTCCACTATTTTCTGGGTGTTCAAGTGACTCGCACCCCTCATGGCCTACATCTCTCTCAGGAACAATACATCATCAAACTCGTGGCTCGAGCCAAACTATCAAAGTCTCGCCCTGTCACTACACCTATGGGCTCGACTACAGATCTTAGTGACACAACTTCTCCTCTCTTTGAGGATGTTACGCTTTTTCGCAGTTTGTTAGGTGGGTTGCAATATCTATCTCTTACCAGACCGGATGTCAATTTCACAGTTAATAGATTATGCCAATACATGCATAAACCACGGGACTGTCACTGGAAAGCTCTCAAACGAGTTCTGCGGTATCTAAATGCTACTAAAGACCATACCTTTTTCATCTCCGCCGCCAAATCTCTGCAGCTCGAAGCCTTTGCTGATGCAGATTGGGCCGGGTGCCAAGAAGACCGTCGATCGACCACCGGCTATTGCATATTTCTTGGCCGCAACCTTATCTCCTGGCAGTCGAAGAAGCAACCCACCGTAGCTCGATCCACCACCGAGGCGGAGTTTCGCTCACTTGCTCACGCCACTTGTGAACTTCTGTGGCTTCAACATCTCATCGCGGATCTGGGGCTTCATCTTCCTCAAGCACCGATCTTGCATTGTGATAACCTTGGCGCGCTTTATCTCGCAGCGAATCCCGTTTTCCACTCACGAGCCAAGCATATTGAGCTCGATTTTTACTTTGTGCGTGAAAGAGTACTCAATAAAACCCTAAAGATCGCATTCATCCACACCTCAGATCAGATTGCCGACATTATGACAAAGTCTCTGCCTCGTCAGCGCTTTGACCTCTTGCGTTCCAAACTTCACTTGGACCAGTTTCGAACGAGGGGAAGTAATAAGACACAGAGTCCAGCAGACTCTCATACCAGCTCAGCCCATACAAATAGCACAATCCAAATAACTGAAATCACTTAAATGAAACACTGCGTTTGTACATAAGCCAAATAGAGAAACCCTACTATAAATAGTAATGTATAGCCACCTGTACAATTGTGGAATTCAATACAACAGTAAACAATTCTCTCGATTTCTTCATTGCATTCCATCACGTAATCTTTGTAGTATGAACGGTTAATACTCGTCACAAAGTTCTCTTTTTGGCGAGAGGTCCTTGTGATTTGTCTATGCATCCATGGGAACACAAGCACTCATCATTAGAGTCTGCATGTGCAGCTTACCTTTTGCGCCCGTCCTTTTTCTCTTAATCACAACCACCGCCTTTCTACCTTCCCCATATCCCTGACAATCTCAATTTCATCCTGCCACTCCTTGATATGTTAGACCCCTGCAATATCAACAATACAAACTCTTCCTCGATCGGTGAACTCTTCTACCCGGGTAACGGACATGCGGACTCTTGAAAGCACCTTTGACAAAGCTTGGCAACGTCAAGGACAGATTAAAGTCAGAAACATTGGCAAGAATCTTTTCTTGTTTGAACTTGATAAGTAAGGAGCTCTTGGCGAGGTTCACAACCAAGCTCCATGGACTTTCGATGAATCACTCCTTGTTTTGCAACCCCTTGAAGTCAGAAGACCCCTAAAGACCACAAATTCCGCTTTATCCCACTCTGGTTTTACGTCCACGACGTCCCTTTTTATCTTCCGCCATAAAGCTCTCGCCCAGCGCTTAAGCTTCAGATTGGAGGGGTTTCTGGATTATGATGAAGAAGAGGGACGTTTTAAGGGAGAGTTCTTGAGAGTTAAAGTCAAGCATGATATCTTCAAACCCGTTCTGCAATGTATCTCGGTTACCTTGGAAGGTGAGGCTTCAATCCTCCGTCTCTCTTACAATAAAATGTCACCGATCTGCTTTCAGTGTGGCTTGTTCCTGCACATAACCAAGGAATGTCCGCGCTATAAGGGAACAAATGATAATACACTTCCTTATGTGAAATACCCCTGACCTATAAATAATTAAATAATGAGAAATAAATATAATTTGGGGGATTATGAAACCCTAAGAAAATATATAAACACTTAGGCGTTAAAAACGCACCAAAACTTCTTAAGGTCAACAACGAGCGTTAAGCCGGACCTTAAGCTAACTATAGTATATAAACTATAAAACTCATACCAAGTCAACTAAAGATCATTATATGACCCTTAGAACATAGGACCTCATCTAAAATAGAGTAGAAATGCAAAATGTCTAGGAGAGTCAACACACATCCCTTAAGGCCCTAAAGTCCCGGAAATACTTTATAAGATGAAATAAATCATTACACTTCATTCCAAATGCACCATAACACTTTATTAAACATATAAGATGAATTCCTCATGCTAAATTCTCAATTAAACACAAAGTGCTCGGAGGTACCCGTTGGGGGCCCCATAAACCCCCGGGAATGCCCCGGAGAGGTACCGGAGTGGCACGAACTCCTATATAATCCATTCTTAGAGTTCCTATCATCACTAGTCATCAGTATAAAGAGAATTCTCAAGCTACTTTTTCAAAAATACACAAAGTGCCCGGGGGAATTTCTTAACGCTCCAATTTTGCCCCGGGAGTGTCCCGGTAGCCCGGAAATTGTGTCATGAGTTGATATAACCCCATACAACTCAATGTAACACAATAACATATCATTATTGACTATAAAAAATGTTTATAAACACTTTTAACTCGTAGCGACTACTTATTTTCCAGAATATCCTTAAAGCACAAAACACACCTTCGGGTGCCATAAAAGCGCGTTCTACGCTATTACCTTGAAGTTTTTGAGGAGCCACGAGTTGGGAATATTAAATGGTGATGAATTTACCATCTAAATCAATTAAATCCAGTGCTAAACTCATAGCACAAGTAGGGCCGAATTTATGATCAACAAGTAGTATAAAATCAGCATTTTACCTTAGAAACTTTCATCTTTTACCTTAGTATAAATGTACCAAATAAATGTTGTGACTTATAACATGTTACAATATGATCCTAATAAAATATATTGTGACAAAGACCAAGTTAAAAATCAGTCCCACATGGTCCCTAAAGTGGTTGTTTTTTTTGGTGTATTTGACATGGTTTTTGCTTAAAAATTGTTTTATGGAATGGTGACTCATCTTATCATATACCATCTGACATTATGTCAAAAGAATATCAGTCTAAGGAGGCTCCCATTACCGTAAACCTGTAGGAAAACAATAAGGAAGATTAGTTTAGGAAAAGTCATGGAAATTAAAATACATAAAGTAAGACTTAGATCTAGCTTTATATTAGGACAATAAACAAATGAAGCAGCCCATTCTCTAGCCTATGACTGTCGAAAATAAGTGAGGAAAAGGAGGTTTGATTGCTGTATATTATTCAAATAAAACATTTACCTAACTATCATATTCCTATGTCTAATATGACAAAAATCAAATGGTCTCCTACAGCCACCATTGCCGAAAATCTGCAAGGAAACAAGACAATATTAGCATGGAATTAACTTGGAAAATTCAAAAGAAAACAGCTACCTACCTTTGCCTTGTCACCTTGTTTCAAGTGGCAAAGAAAGTCATTCATTTTCTTCCTTCACATGGCCGAAAACAAGGCTGATTGAGAGGATTTTATGGGGCCAAGAATCAAGCAATTAATTAAGGAAAAGCCTACCTAGCATGCCTAACCAAGTTGACCAAATAAACAAAGCCAAATCATATTTTAATTCCCTTCCTTGCTATTCTCTTAAGTCCTTACGTGAGCTAGCATTCTCCCTTGCCTTTCACTTGGCCGAATTGGTAAGCTTCATTCTCTCTTTTCTTTCTTCCTTAGCTAGCTTATTCTTGTGAGCTTCAAGCTCCATTAATGGAGATTTAACCTTAAACTCCATTTTTGTGTTAAATTCCTAGCAACTTCTAACAAGTCTTGAAGCAAGAATCATCTAGCAACCTAGAAAGTTTCGCCAAGCATTAGTACTCCAAGAAGTCACCTTGATTCAACAACAACTCAAGGAACAAACAAGGTCAATTTAAGGTATATTTCTTGTTTGGAAATCCTAGTAAATATCTAAGCAATGTCCAAAAATTATAAGCTTCTAAACCAATGTTCTCTTCATCATTTCATGAAGGAAACTTGGATCTCCAATCATCCCAAGGTGTACCGAAAATTCCTTGAAAAATACCTAAGGTAAACTCTTGTAAACTACTCCAAATCTTACTTATAAATCCTTGTTATAAGTCTAACACTTGGATCTCCTAAACCTATATGTGGAGGCCGAATATTCTACATCAAAATAGCATTGAAAGAGCTTGGAATTCAAGAGGAAATCAAGTACAAGAATCATCTTGATTTAAGGAGTAAGTTTCTATAAATAAATCTATTAAGTTTAAGTTTGATTTAAGCTTCAAACTTTAGTACAAAAATTATGTATAACCCTTAGATTAATTAAGGCCGAAAACTATATGATATATTATCAAGAAAATAGCTTATAACATATAAGGTAAGATTATTACCTTAAGGTATAAATTTGTGTCACAAAAATTAATTATGGTGCATATATATTCAAGCCAAATTGTCTAAGATTTAAATGGTCTATTTTGAGCTTATAATCATTCTAAGTCATTAGCATAATTTTTAGAAGTGTCATATGGCTTATATACATTTATATATACTTATTATAAGATATAAATCAAGTTTTGAAACCATATGGTAAAATATTGTTACAGCCGAGAACAAAGTATTCCATTTGGTGATTTTTGAAGTATATAAGTGTATTAGCTTATATTATAAATTTTGGGAATATTAAAAATAGCTACAAGTATTTAAATGGCTAGTTTATTAATTTATGTGGCTAAAATGTAAATTTTGAAAAGATTAGTGTACTAAATATAATTACCGAGAGTTTAAGGATTTATTTGGCATAGTTATGATATAATATAAGGTAGGAATTAATATTATGAATTTTGGTGAATTTAAATAAGTGTTTTAAGTGTTAAAATAACATTTTATAAAGTTTTGGGGCTATTTGGTAATTTATGGAAAATATAGTGTATAACCGAATTACACATTATATTCTGAGTATATAAAAGTATTAAATATGAAATTAGGCTTTGGTCAAAGTGTTGACCAAAAACTTTGGGTTAAAATGATTTATGACATAAAATATTAAGTTTATAAAAGTTTTGGGGTGAAAATGTAATTTACAAAGGTTTATATGGAAAACCGAAATTGATATAGGGCGAAAGCATAATTTATTAAAAGATAAGAGTCATTTCGGTATTTATGAAAATTAAATATAAAAAACTATAGTTTATGAGTTAATATGTAACTTATATAAAGTTTTGGGGTTAAAATGTAAATATAGAAAGTTCATGTTGAAACCTAAAATATATGTGGCTATTTAGTAATTTACAAAAGTGAGTGTGTTCAATTATAAATACCAAAAGTTATATGGTTAATTAATAATTTACAAAAGTTAATGTGTTCAATATATAATTACCGAATTTATAAGGTTGGTTTTGTAATTTAATAAAGAAAGGAATTAAAATTAAGTAATATAATATATTATCGAGTATAATGTAAAGTTTATAAAATAAATGTGGTTATAATAAAAATAACCAAATTGTACTTATATAAAGAATAAGTGAAAACAATTATGAGTATATAATTAATGAGATGAAGATATACTATAAGGTGGGAATTCATTATCACATGTAGCTACTACATAAAATAACGAACTGTTAAACTACCTCGATCCATTGTTAAATAACAGGGAGAAATAAAGAACATACGGGGTTAGTATGCTACGAGTGTTAGTTCTGTATCAACCGTACTGTAATAGTTAGTGTTAGTTGTATTAACGTTACCCGGTATTTGTATGTACGTATAACAGCGTTACGGGAGGGATTACTGAGCGTGAATTGTCAAGCTAGCAGTTTCACGGTGAACGGTATGTTAATTGTGTGGTCTGAATGTCCTAAGGATTTACCTGAGGTCCAGACGTTGTATGTTTTAATTGTTGAGCGCGTCTTTGTTTATGTTATGATATGTATAACTGTATTGCTCGACACCATTGCGTTTATTTTTAATGCGGCAACGTCTTATGATTGAAGTTTTCTCTCTAAACTCAAGCAGACTAGTGTGACCTTTAGCTATTCCAACCTGAACTGATCAACTGTCATAGTCTTAACTCAAGGATTGGATATATATCACTGACTAAAGTAACTATAAAGAGAGGAATCCAGCTAGTTTTGACTATCTGGTTGCGCATCGTGATCACTACGAGGACTACTATCAAGAGTCACTCAAGGGAATCCATTACCCACATTCGATGATGGCAGAGGACACTACTGTTGGTGCACAGGTTTCGGCCGAATTGGTCGCCTTTAAGGCAAATAAACTATCCAGGGCCATAAGGTCAACTGGCAACGGTTCCATTGGAACCCAGGGGACTATTGTCCATTAATAAGTTATTAAGGGTTGTCCTAACATGACGCCTGAGGTGGAAATTAATTGGAAGGTTTAAATGGTTGTTAAAAGGATAAGGGCCATGAGGCCACTAACAAGTACAGTTAAATAATACGCGTATCTTGTTTGGTTACTGTTATTGATTACTGGTTACTGATTATTGGTTTTGGTTATTGGATATTGATTGTGTGATAATATTGTTGGTTGAACTGTTATGTGTTGGTTTAAATATTTATAGTTGTTACTATTTTTGTAAACCGGTACAACATGTAACAAATCTAATATCAAGATGACAAAACGACTTAAGGGATCCAAATGATTTAAGACCACATTTAGCATACCAGCATATCATTTGTTGAGCCCTTCAATGGGTAAAACATTTCAGGTTACTGAGAAGAGACACGAAGCCGGAGAGCGGGACGCTGGGTAGTTGAAGTATTTTTAATAAAGTACTCCTTTAGTTTTATTATGTACTGTATTATGGAGTTTGTTGTATTTGGTTTAGTTGCTCAGTTTGGATTTGGATTGTAAGTTTAAGATTGATCAGTATCTCGTCATCACAGCAGTGGAGAATTGAAGTGGATTGATGGAGTAAGGTTGCCTTGTTACTCACATGGGTGGGTAACGGCGTGTAACACCAACGTTAGTTAGATTTATTTTCCGCTGTGAATTATATTTTGTTATGCTACGACTTGCGATATTATTACAGGATTAGGATTAGGGGTGTTACATTATGAGTTGTGGCTTTGGGCATCAGGTTTACAAGTTGGGCAGAAGGCGGCTGAGGATAAGGATGTGAAAATTTGGAAAATCTTGAAGGATGCTAGTGTGAACAAGAGTTCGGAGGTGGCCCCTTCGTAGGATAGATGCAAAGATCCCAGTTGCAAGGAGCCAAACCTGCATTTTTCCCCAATGGAGAGAACGAAGAACACTTCGGGATGTGAATTAGAAGAATCCGATGAAAATGTTAACCTTGGTGGAGGTGCTCCTCTTAAGAATGGGAATTTCGTCCCCCAATGAAGCATCACTACTAGAAAAAATGAATTTACCTACGGACATTTCCGTGGGTAAGTGGTAGGCAATCAATTTTACCCACGGAATGCCTACGGAAATGTTCCGTGGGTAAATACCTCGTGGGTAAGCTAATTACCTACCAATTAAAATTTCCCGTGGGTAATTACCTACAAAATACCCATGGCGGCTGCTTTCGTTGTTATATACCTACGGAAAAATCTGTGGGTAAATACATACGGAATACCCACGGAATCCCAACGGGTATCATGTTTGTATGCCACGTGGATACCCAGAGAATAACTACGGGAAAAATACCGATAGACATTTACAGTAGGTAAATACCCACGAAATACCTACGGGTGTCAAGTTCGTATGCCACGTGGATACCCACGCAATAACTATAGAAAAAATACCCACAGAACTTTCCCGTAGGTATTACCTACGGATTACCCACGGAAAAGTGTTTGGCTTTCCTTTGTAGTTTACCCACGGAATACCTACGAACCACTTTACCCTCAGGCTTTTCCGTGGGTAATCCATGGGTAAATCTTTAATATATTTTTTTTAAAAAAAATATTACAGTGCTTACAATCCACTTTTGTATGATAAAAAAAATAATATATACACAGAAACATGTTTACAGATGAAGATGGTAGTCAAACTAACTTACTACCAGCCTCATCCTTTTTGTCCATATCATACTCCTCTGTTTCAACATTAGTAGTCCCATTTTCTAGAATAGATGAAACTTCGATTCTCAGACATAGCATAGGTGCTTGCTTCCTTTGTCTCAACCGCAGGCTTGGGAACATCTTGACGAACGGAGACGGAGAGAAGCATTCTAATCCCATCAAATGAACTTTTTGCATATATGATCAGTGGTGGATCCAAAGGGGGGGCGCGGGGGGCACCGGCCCCTCGAAACTTTTGAAAATTTGTTAAATGTTCTTACAATTTTTGAAAAAGTATAAAATGACATAATATTTTAAAGAGTTACAGTGTCAAAAAAATTTTTTGCCCCCCCCCGAGACAAAGCTCTTAGATCCGCCACTGTATATGATCATAACAACACCACCATAGTAGTAGTAGCCAAAATATGTAGCACAATAAGGAAAGGTAACCTAGAATAGATGAAAAAGAAGCATCAAGTTATACCCAGTACTGCAAGAGTTCACTCAAAAGGAAACATACCATAGAAAAATAAATATATTGTAATTTCACCTCACACAAATGCCCTGCAGATGGAGAACTCATTCTCTCTCAGATGAGCTTCATTGTACCTCAACAATGAGTCATGGATAGACTTTAACCCTTTGACAAATTCCGGAGCAAGAATGTGTTCATGCTTATAGGGGCACATGGGCGAAGCTCATTCAAGGCTGCAGATACACCTACGTAGGCACCAATCAAGAAAAAAACCATTTGGTTATTCATCACAAAAGCTGCTTCAACCTAATCAACAAATACATCCCGACAACCATCATACAAATACAAGTGCATCAAGAATGTTATTGACTATGTTCAAACAGAGTATATTTAATCCAACAAAGGATGTGGGCAGCACTATTCATGCTGTATGAAAATCTAGCAACTCATTAAGAAGTTCATACCACCACAAACCTAACCTTCAATAACAGGATTAGCAAGTAGCAAATACAGCTTTCTTTCACTGCTCACTACTACCACATAAGTGCAGAAACTCTAGACTACAACTAGCAGTTAATTGTTTCCAGCCAAGAAGAAAAAATAAGTGCAGAAAAATGAAGTGCCATATAATACCAAACACACTACAAACAACTAAGACTCTAAGTAAATAACTGTCGTATGATTTACCGTACTAAATGTAGCGTCTCCTGTTGGACTATGCAACTACAAAATATTTACCCAACACTAGCTAGTCTCGTGAGAGTTAGTATAGAGCAGAATTGAATAAGATATTATGACAGAGAGATCAACTGCAACATGCATAAGAAAGCTGCACAAAACCAAGTATAAAATCCATGGTTGAGGAACAAGACTGTTTACTAGCAGGTACCTTTTTGTGAAAGTCTGGCATCCTTTGCCTGATAATGGGCAACAATCTGGCTGAGGCAAGAGGAACTAAAACAGAAATATCTTTCAGAGCAAAATGCACTCTCTCAGAAACTTGCTCCTTTCTTGAGGGATGCTTCAGTAGTACTTCTAAAAAGGAGATATGAGGCATGAAGTTACAAACATGCATCTCTAAGCATGAATCAACATACTTCTCGCTAAGGATACTATCATATTGGAAATCTAGAACTATAACTTTTAAGTACCTCACACAGAAAAAGACAAATGAACTAAGTAACTCCTCCACAAATTGGAAATCTGGAACTAGAACTTTTAAGTACCACACACTGAAAAGACATTACAAATTGAAACACAAACCACTCACTTTTGATCTGTAAGGGAATTCTACAGGTTAATTCTTGTTAGGAAATATATCCAGAAACTGCTGCTTCACTTTCAGTATGTTGTCAACAGATGAGACCACACAAACAACAAGATCAGAGGCTTCAGGTACCTATAAAAAGACCACTGAGAAATAGCTTGTCAACCAGGTAGCTTAATGTATTACTTCTTAGAATCCTTGAGGTTAGTGGCATATCAACCTGAGTCTCAACAAAGTAAAAAATACAGTCCCTACAGCTGAAGTTCATTAGATCTAACAACACACAAGAGTATGCAAGTCAGTATTCAGAGACAAAGATCGTTACCTAGTCAATTGAAAGAAAGAAAAATTGACATTTTGGTAGCTAATGGCTTTTGGACCCCGCAGCAAAAATGCTAGGCTTGTTAGATTATAACTCTTAAATGCATAATTTCAGGAAGCAAACATCGACTAAATTGTGAATATCCTAGGAATATACCTAACACTAGATATAGTCTTATTTATGAGCTTGCATTGGAGTCCCTCGATCTTCTTTGCCATACAGTAAATCTGTTTTTTTATGTTACTTTAACATTATTATTACCTACAGGACAAGTCCGTGGGTAAATACCTACGGAACATTTCCGTGGGTAAATACCTACGGAACATTTCCATGGGTAAAAGTGGATTAGTATGTAGGAAATTTTCCGTGTTAAACACAATCGTTTAATAGTATTTTTATCTACGAGAAAAGTCTGTGGGTAAATACCTACGAGAGATTTCCATGGATAAAAGTGGTCTTAGTATGCAGGAAATTAGAACACAATCGCTTAACAGTATTATTACCTATGGGACAAGTCCGTGAGTAAATACCTATGGGACATTTCCGTGGATCAAAGTGGCCTTAGTTTGTTGTATGCTGCTTTTAGTTTTTTTTGCTTGTTTGGTTAATGAACAGCCGTGTCTGTGAAAATAAAATTCCCTTGTTATGAGGTCTGTGTGTAATATAATACGGAAATCATAATGGTTTCCCCGTGACACTAGAGATTACGGATGAGGTTATACAAAAGAAGGAACACGTCAAATCAAAAGAGTAGAGCTTAAAACAACGGTTTGCTCAAACTTGGCGACGAGCCAACTACTCAGATCACCATCCACCCACCACTTGATAGCTAATCGGGTTGAAATTCTATGAAGGAAGGGTAAATGAATTGAGCAAATAGCTAATGTCGTAGCCGGTAAAAATTGATGCTCCATAGATAATATTGGCTCTCTAGGTTTTTTTTTAATAAAGGATGTATGTATATATTAAGTAAAGAGAACTGGTAGCGTTAGATACATAGAGGCCCTATATATCTGATATACAAAAGCCCTCCGTAGAGGTGAACAAAATAGCATAGTGCTAGAACAAAAGAAACCCCAACTAGAGGACAAAAAGCAGCGTGAGCTGACTAAAGAAACATAGAGCTAGAACAGTTATTGAGCAGAAAACAGCGATAATCAGCCCAAAATAGCATGTAAAGTACAACCGATAGCTAAATGTGTCGGTCCTAGGAATAGAGCACCCTATCTAGCCAGTCGAAGTCTGCGCTGGATCGGTTTATCTTAATCCAAATAATGGCTTTAGTTGCAGCTTTGATGTCGGCAATAACTAGAGTGGGATCTCTGGTTTGGTTGGTCATAGCTCGCTTGCATCTTTCTATTCCGATATGATAGACAACATTTGCTACTACTGCTCTTTTTACTAGGTCGATTGGTTTATGCCTCTTGCAGTAGCGAAGGATCCAGGCTATGCAGCTACGAATACTTCTCCGGTTGGTTGGAATTCACAGCCAGGCGCAGATAGCCCACCAGACCCTGCAAGAGTACCTGCAATGGAACAAAAGATGGTTGATTGTCTTTTGAGCATGCTCACAGATCCAACATCTATTAGCAAGACATATGCCCCAAGATTGGAGCTTATCACAAGTTTTAAGTTTACCTTTCAAAGTAACCCACAAGATAAATTTGGCTTTGGGAATAGACCAACTTTTCCAGCATATATTATACCATTGAAAGATCTGGGGAGGGGCGGAGACGTCTTTATAGAATAAGCTAACCCTAGGGTGGGAGGGGTAGGAGCTGAAGAGGGAGATGGCATCATTGGATGAGCCACATTGCTTTAACCACCAGCATGAAGGATAGATTTCCAAGTCCATGGATCATTGCCTTTAGTAGTAGTCATCCAGATGGTGCTAGGGTTGGGCAGGAAGAGCTTGTGGATCCATTGGATCCAAAGGCACTCCGAGTCATGAGTGATGGCTGAGATGGTCTTGAGCATAAAACTCATATTCCATTTGTGGATGTCCTTAAGTCCCAGACCACCACTTTTTTTGGTATTTGTGATAGATTTCCAGGCCACAGGAGGGGTGGCATTACTGTCTGCGTCCCCTGACCATAGAAACGACCGGAGGCAAGTAATGACTCTTTTGATGATGTTCTTAGGAATAGTGATGCAGGAGGCCCAGAAACCACTACGCCAAAAAGAGTGCTCTGAATAAGGGAGAGCCTGCCTGCAAAGGAGAGGGATTTACTTCCCCAAGATGTGATTGCTTTGCGAATGCTATCAATGAGGGGGTTAAAGTCTGCGACTCTAGGCTTCCTAGCAGTGATTGGGATGCCGAGATAGCGGAATGGGAAGGAACCCTGATTAAACCCAGTTAGTTGTACAAGCGTTCCAGCAAGGGTGGGGTTTACCCCTCCAAGGAATAAGTCAGATTTAGCTGGGTTAAGCTTAAGACCTGAGGTTTCAGAGAAGAGATTGACTTTGTTAAGCATGGATGTTATTGAGCTTTGGTCTCCTCTACAGAATAACAGGGCATCATCGGCAAATAAGAGGTGAGAGATATGGAGGGATTTGCAAGATGGGTGATGGCGGAAGTCTGGGGTGGTAAGGAGCTGGTCAAGTAGCCTAGAGAGCATATCCATAACAAGTGCAAAGAGGTAGGGGAGAGGGGGTCCCCTTGGCGCAGACCACGTTCCCCTTTGAATGATGACGAGGGCGAGCCATTGATGTTAATCGAGAAGGAGGTTAAGGTGACACACTGAATAATCCAATTACTAAACTGTGGGGGGAAATTTAGGAAGGAGAGAGTATCCTGGAGGAATTTCCAGTCCACGGTGTCAAATGCCTTCCTGATATCCATTTTCATTGTACACCGAGGAGAAATGTTCGCCCTTTGGTAGTTTTTCATAAGGCACAAGCAGAGCTGGATGTTATCTGAGATAAGACGCCCTTTAATAAAAGCTCCTTGGCTGGGACTCACAAGTGAAGGGAGGACGTTCCTGAGCCTATCATCCAGGATTTTGCTAATGAGCTTGTACAGGGTATTGCAGCAAGAGATTGGTCTATAGTCCCCCGGGGACGAGGCATTTTCAGATTTGGGAATAAGGGTGATAAGAGTTGCATTGATTTCTTTAAGCAGCCTTCCACTATGGAAGAAGCTTTTGATGGCGCCACAAATGTCCTCACCTATGATGTCCCAGGCTGCTTTGAAGAATTTAGCAGTGTAGCCATCCGGGCCAAGGGCTTTATCATCATCAATGGTAGAGAGGGCTGATCTAAAGTCACTATTCTCAACGGGCTGGGTTAAGAAGGACCATGATGACTGGTCAAGAATTCTCACGTTTTCCAAGTTGAGCTCAGCAAAGGAGCGTTGAGGGGGAGCCCTGGAGCCTAGGGTTAGACGGAAGTGGCCAACCAGACAATTTTCAATGTCGGAAGGGGTTTTAAGGATCTCCCCTTGATTATTCATAATTGATGCGATGGAGTTCTTGTTATGGTTCTATGGAAAAATGCAGTATTAGAGTCTGCCCACTTAAGCCAGCGGGTTTTTGAGAGCTGGCGAAGGAAAAGAAGCTCATGGGAGTCCTTGACAATGAGGTTATGCCTAAGAGATTTTTCTTGAGAAATGAGGGCCGGGTTCCATGGGTCTAGGTCCAGATTTCTTTGAACGTCACTAAGCTTATTTCTGATACTTTGGCCTTTGTCCCCCAGGGATCCAAATTCAGATTTGTGGAGATTGATGAGCCCGAGTTTGAGTTGTTTGAGCCTTTGGACGATAGTGAAAAACTTGCTCCCACTTGGGGCAAGATCCCATGCATCCCGAACAAGGGGGAGAAAGGAGGGGTCCTTGGTCCAAAGATTGAGAAACTTGAAGCTTCTTTTACGAGGGGTCGTAGCTGGGAGGGAGATCACCATGGGGCTATGATCCGAAATCAAGGGAGGAAGAAATGAGGCATAACTGGTGGGGAACGCTAGGATCCAATCTTCATTAACTAAGACCCGATCAATTTTCCCTAAAATGCGGTCATGGTCGTATTGGTTATTCCACCAGGTGAAGAATCGCCCATAAAAACGAAGGTCTTACAGCTCAGCTTTGGAGACACAGTCACCAAAGTCTCGATAGTCTCTAGGGAGGGGGTTTCGACTACTGAGCCTATCTTGCGCATACAGAATATTATTAAAGTCCCCCGCCACCACCCAGGGGCCAATGGTACTTTGGTTGAGACTAATAATATCCTCTAATAGCTGGGATCTTAGAGTTTGATTGTTCCTTCCGTATACTACGGAAAGGGTAAGGTTCGTGGAGCCCAAAATAGACACTTTGCAGGAGAGAATTTGGTCAGAGCAATGGACAAGGGTGAGAGCTATAACAGAAGGATTGAATAGAAGCCAGATGCGACCACTATGATGCGCCCCATAGTTATGGACAAAGCTCCAATATGGAAAGAAGCGAGCAAGAATAGAGGGGTGGTTGTTAAGCGAAACATGGGTTTCAAGGAGGCCAAAAGCACAAAGGTTATTGTTGGCCACAAATTTTTGGATCTCAAGGAGCTTGGGGTGATCGTTACAACCCCTAACACTCCAGACTGCAATATTCATAGGGAAGGTGGATTAAGAAGGTGGGGGGCAACACCCTTATCTAAGATATCAAAGGAGTTAGCTAGCTGGAGAGAGAGGTCTCCAGGAACAGATTTCGCGGTTTTGTCCAGAGGGCTTCTCCCATTAGGGGGGACCACTTTCCAGCTTACCTCAGGAAGGGGCTCGAGAACAAGCTGAAGGGAGGGCGACATGATCCCACAAGGGAGGATTGAGAGGGGAGAGTGAGAGGAGACAAGAGCCTGTGGGAGGGTTTGGGGAACAGAAGGGGAGCTAGGAGGCTGGTTGAGGAGTGGTTGAAGAGACGCGATAGGAGGTTGGCCGGCCGGTTGGGTTAAGACTGGAAGAGGGGAAGACGAAGGCTGGGCGTCGGCTGGCTGGGGATTAGTCCCCTTCACAACTACGGGTAGGGGTAACAGGGGAGGAGCGAGGCCTACCTCAGATTGCCTCGGAGCAAGGCCTAGAGGGGAAGGGGAAGAGCGGGAGATAGAGAGCGAAGGCACTGGGTCCGTCCTGAACTGACAGTCCGCGGGCAGCGGGTAGAAGAGTGGCCAAGAAGGTTGCAGGAGGAGCAGGAAATGGGCTCCCATTCATAAATTACGTGCTGAACCACGGTGCCACTAGGGGCGTGAATCTCGATATCTCTAACCAATTCTAGGTTGAAATCAACTTCGACGAGGACTCTAGCATAAGATATTCTATACTTAGAGGCTGTAGCTTGGTCGGTGTGTAGAGGAGAGCCAAGCTTAGAGTAGATTTTCCTAAGGCTCGATTGGGACCAAAGACTAGTATGGAGACTTGGAAGTTGGATCCAGACAGGGATACGATTGAGGTCTTTCGGATTGAAGGAAAAGTCAGGAGACCATTTTTTAAGCACCAACGGAGATGAATAGAGAAGCCAAGGGCCCTTATCAAGCACCTGTTGAAGGTCTTCCTACTTATCAAATCGGAAGAGGAACCATCCCTCCTCATGTAGAAGAATTTGGGGGTAGCTACAGAGTTCCAGGCACGCTTCACAAATTCTTTGACAATATTAAAACTGTATTTTTTACCCCAGATATAACCAACTAATGCATTTCTCCAATAGTCAATTTCAGGTAACAGATCATGCTCCTCAATTGAAACATAAGGGCTACCAGAATTTAGTGTGTCCTCATCATCAAGGCGCAAGGACATGCCACAACTCGATTTTTGTTTAGCAAGCAGCATGTCAAGGAACGAGGGATTAGGTTTCGTACCTGACGTCGGTTTAGGACGAGTAGATCTCTTGGCCAAGGCAATACGCTTTGAGGCTGCGTTTTACTTCCCATTTGAGGCATCATTGATCCAGGGGTCTTGGAGAGAGCCGCAAAGTCCTCGTCATCAATCCCATTAGACGGGGGGATGTGCTGATTTAGGTACTTCTGCAGATTCCGGTCAATTGGAGGACCTAAGGGGTCCACAACTATCTCATCGGGTTGCCCCCCACACATCATTTGATCACATGTTTGGACAGCACCATCGGCGGAGGCATTGTTCTGTTGATCCAAATCATTTTGGATAATATCAAGCGGGGCGGTAGTCAGGCATCTAGGGGGGGTCAATATTTTGGCCTTCAATAACCATAGCCAAACAGGAATCGTGAGGGGGAATCCCAGTACTGGGATTGTAGGTTGAAACTATAATAATGTGTATATTAATAATGACTACTAAAAACGCGAGTGAAGTTATTCTTTAATTTAGTTACAAAGTTGTCTTTGATGCGATTTAGGAAGAATCATCTTCGACCGTAAAAGTCTCTTTTTGCCATAGTACATCAATCTGTCTACATCTTTTCATAACTTCATTAGATGAGTTTTTATTATGCAAGAGTAAATTATGCAACTAATATCACTACATATTTGTCCTCGAACAATTTTCAAGATTTTATGCATGTGCCAAATGTCAAAATGAATAAAGTAGTTACCAGCCGCCAAAATACATAAAATAGAGGAGAAAAAAGTGGGAAAATGTTTGTAAAAGTTGACAACTACCACCTATCAACTGTCAAAACAAATAAAGTAGGAAGAATGAGAAAACTATACCTAGCGATTTCGGTCGATGGGTCGGGTTGATATCAACTCTAATCCAACCCATTTAAAGTATAATTAACCCAACCCAACCAAAAAATAAATGGATCAAAAAATCATGATCCTAACCCTACCCGTTTGAAATTCTTAAACCCTAACCCAACCCACCCGACCCATTTTTTAAGCAACTAATGCCCCATATTACTTACATAGTCATAAATGTCATATTACATGAGATTAAATTGTATACATTTAGTATAATAGCTACATTGATAGATCACTTTTCAAAGTATAGAAGCTACTTTTCACAACGCCTGGATATCATTTGATAGACTACTTTTCAAAATACAATAGCCATTTCTAGAACTTATAGACATAATTTACTATACTTATTCTGCTATAATATCATTCACAAAAATATATCTCCTACTTTGTTCACCCTTATACATCATCTAAACATACCAATTGTGTTGTATCATTTAGAAATAACCAAAAACTGATATCATTTACAAAAATAACATCATGGAGTAGTTATCTTCATATCGGCAACGACAGAGCTGGTTAATTCAAACTCAACAAATAAGATGGGAAATCAGAACTCTTAAAATAATTGTTTGATATGTATAGCGGGTTGGGCCGTTTGTTTGATTAACATGATGAAATGTGTGATGATTTTAAAGGTTGGATAATCCAACTAGACTTTGGCTGAATGATAAAATATTTTATGCTTAAGACTAAGACATAGTTTGGAAATAATATATATGTACATTAATATATATTTTATTATTAACAAATATATTTTCAGGTTTCGGGTTGGATCATGGATTTGGATCACTACCATAATCCAACCCATAAATTAGTTTATTATCCTAATCCAATCCAAAAAATAAATGGGTCAATAATCAAGATCTCAACCTATAAAATTATGGATTGGGTTTTAAGTTAGATCAAAATTGTCAGGTCTAGGGAAAACCAACAACTACCGGGTTTAGGTCATTAAACTGAGCCATATTGTTAAAATATGACATGGGAACCATGACAAGTGTGTGTGTGTTTTTTTTTACCATTTGTTGATTTTATCATATCGTTTACTCTTTTATTCAGACTAAGCGGTCATTTATCGGGTTCTAAACGCACTTGGGAAATTCCCTAAACCCTCTCTGAACCCTAGGCGGAAGTCGACAAACAAAGAGAATGGCTAGAGTTATCAAACCATCCATGATATTTTCACGTTTGAATTTTTTTTAATTAGAAGAAAATATCTACACCAAAGGCAGAGAACCCATAACGCGAGCATTCGAGAACGCGAAAGAGACCTGATTGATGTGGAGCCTTGCCGCTCCATACGTTAAATCCTGCTGCCTTATCCTCTGCTTCAGTAGAAAATCTTCCTCTTATCTCCCTCGCCACTTTATCAGTGTTCTTCCCCGCCCTTATTCACTCTCAACTCCCTCTCCTCTCCAAACCCGAAGTGCTGCTGCTGGGTTTTAGAGGAAGGAGATAACTCTACGAGACTGCAAAACCAGACTTCCTAGACCAAGTAGTTCATCTGCTTATCCATACATTATCTCACTCGCAGCTACAGCTTCTTATATTAGCCATGGCCACGTCTTCAATAATCGGTGTTTCAACCGTATACCAGTTCCCTTCGGTGGAACTGTCTAAAAGAAACACCACTCCTTCCCTCGCTCTACCCTTTTCCGAAACGACCCATTTCGCCGGCCTGAAGGCGGCGGCCGCTCATGCAAGGAATTTGAGGTTAGTTCCATCCTCGCTTGCGACCCCCAATTCGGTGCTTAGCGAAGAGGCGTTTAAAGGTTTTACAGATAACTTCGCGGATAACGCGTTCGGTTTGAGTGAAACGGATGAGGAAGATGATGAGCAAGCGTTACAGAGTGAGGGTGATGGTTCATCTGAGGTGGACAAAGATGAGCTTTCCGTTTCTAAATTGGAACTCCCTGCTAAACTTGTCGAAACTCTTGAGAAGCGAGGAATTACCCATCTCTTCCCTATTCAGGTCAGTACCCTTTCGTGTGCTTTTGTGGCTTGGAGTGCTAATTCGCTTTCTGGACGTTGTGGGTGTGTGCTTTCTTTTTTTCGTCCAATTATGTTTAATTTTAAGGTGAATATATTGGAAATTCAGTCACACCTCCATATGAGAATACGATTTTGCTGAATATTTTCAGAAACTTGGGTTTGCTTTTAGTTGAGAATAAATGAAGGGTATTCTTAAATTTCATTCCGAAGTTATTAAGGTGCTCCATAGCAGTTCACTGCTCAGTTATCTTTGTAATGACTTAGGGTTCGGTAAATTTAGAATGATGGTTTGCCCTGTGAGGTTTTTTTAATGACAAGCGTTGGTATTCTTATACCGTGGTCCGGGAATGTGACATTTTAGTCGTTCATTATGAAGCTGTTGTTTGAATTGTCTCTACTTCCACTGAGTTTCAACTGCTACTAAATGGTTTAGATTTTTGCTGAATAATTATTTTTTCGGAAGAAAAATTATATTTCCTTAAATATGAGTTTTCATCTACAAGCCCCATCGTGTCGATAAGGAGCTCAAGTTATCTGACGACTCATTTTGCGTATAATTTTTTTCACGTTGCTTTTCCAAAGTCTTCAGTCTTGGATTGATGTTGATCAGACTTTAACACAGTGCCATCACTTGGTGGTCTTTGCTGTATTCAACCTCTTGTTCACAGCTCTTCACTGGTTGGGTATCAGCAAATGCTCACTTCTGCTAGGATGTAGTTTTTTAAATTGTGAAAGCTCAAAGAATCTTCCGATGTAAATTGGAAGTGGTTGAAGGAGTGTACTCTAATTGATTATTATAGTAATATTTTGTGATTTTACTTGGAATATTGTATGTTTATTTCTCTTGAAATATTCATGTGGATGTACTCACAACTGTGTTGATTAACATCTTTTAGAGAGCTGTCTTGGTCCCCGCATTGGAGGGGAGAGACATCATTGCTCGGGCCAAGACTGGGACAGGAAAGACATTGGCTTTTGGCATTCCCATAATCAAACGTCTCACTGAAGACAATGAAGAGAAAAATAATATCTTAAGGTAACAATTGTTACCTCGATAAAACATATTTATTCAGTTCACCAGCATCATGGCTTATGCACACTGCCTTGTTTTGACAGGCGTGGGCGGCTCCCTAGGGTACTTGTACTTGCACCTACAAGAGAATTGGCAAGACAAGTGGAAAAGGAAATCAAAGAGTCTGCCCCGTATTTGAGCACTGTCTGTGTGTATGGGGGTGTTTCTTACAACACTCAGCAAAGTGCCCTCTTGCGCGGTGTTGATGTGGTTGTTGGGACTCCTGGTAGACTGATTGATTTGGTTGAGAGCAACAGCCTCAAATTGGGAGAAGTTCAATTTTTAGTTCTTGACGAGGCTGATGAAATGCTTAAGGTTGGGTTTGAGGAAGATGTGGAAACAATACTTGCTCAGCTTCCAACAGAAAGACAGAGCATGCTTTTCTCTGCAACTGTGCCTTCTTGGGTCAAGAAATTGGCTAGGAAATATTTAAACAACGCCCTAACTATTGATTTGGTAATTCATCATTCATCCTTATCACAGTATTCTTGGTTTTTTGCTATGCTTGATAACGTGGTTGGATAGTTATTCTACAGCAACTTAATTTGATAGTTATTCAGTTTGTGCAATGACTATGTCAGTACCTGTACAGTTTAGGCTGCGGTTCTCTTGATATTGGAATTCACATATATGCTCAAGCTCGTGTCCCTCCTGGGAATTATTTGCATTGGTTGTTTTTGCAACTACCTTAGTGTTCTGTGTACCATCCTTGCATATACAGCTGTCTTTTCTGTGAAACTCAGTGTTGTGATTTTGCTACATATCTCCATGTGTAGCTTTTTCCAAGACCTTGTGTACACTACATATCCTATCTTGACAAGATGGCTGATTTTATTTCTACATTTGTTTGTATATCATTAGATTCATTTTCCTGTGGTGTGAGCTACGGATTTCAGGTGCTATTAGTACTTTTAGGTCTCTTGTTCATTTTTTTTTATCGCCAGCATAAGTGTAATTTAGTTTGTCACCCAAGATTTATCTGGAATAATGTGCTTCATGATACATAAAAGGATAATCATAGGAAAGTAGAGATTATATTTTTACCACTATGGAAATTGCAGGTTGGCGATCAGGAGGAAAAGCTAGCAGAAGGGATAAAGCTGTATGCAATTCCTACTACTGCAACATCCAAGCGTACAATTCTTGGCGATCTCGTTACAGTAAGGATGATGACTGTTGACTTGATTTTCTCGAGTTAGCTTTTGATTAGAATGTTGCTCTTCACTAGCATGCAATATTGTGCTGCTGTATACTAATACCTTACCAGTGTCAGCCCTTTTTAACTTACTCCTAAGGAATATTACTGTCAAGTCATGATTGAAAAGTTGTGTCTGTGTTCATCTCTGTAACTGCTATCCTTTTATGCTCTTCAGGTTTATGCTAAGGGTGGAAAGACCATTGTTTTCACTCAAACCAAGAGGGATGCTGACGAAGTCTCTCTGGCATTGGCAAACACAATCCCCTCTGAGGCTCTTCATGGTGACATTTCCCAGCATCAGCGAGAGAGAACACTAAATAGCTTCCGCCAAGGGAAGTTCACGGTGCTTGTTGCAACGGATGTCGCATCACGTGGGCTTGACATTCCTAATGTTGATCTGGTAGGTTGATACTATACCTGCTGGTTATTATAATTTAATATTTTCTGAATGTAGTAGGGAAGAATACATATGGAAGTGATATAGTAGGTGTTTGCAATATTAAGCCCATCCGCTGCTAAAAGCCTTGTTGAACTAAAATGATAAATCTGGTCCTAGAGTTTTTTCTTTTTTTTTGGATTTCATATTGCTTGTGGACATTTTATTTCGCCTTCTGTGAGAAGCTGAATCATTTTACAATTATGCCATCTCTCCAGGTTGTTCACTATGAGCTTCCAAATGACCCAGAGTCATTTGTGCATCGTTCTGGACGCACAGGTCGTGCTGGGAAAGAAGGTACTGCCATTTTAATGTACACTAGCAGCCAGAGGAGAACAATACGATCACTAGAACGGGATGTTGGTTGTAAGTTTGAACATGCAAACCCTCCAGCGGTTGATGAAGTACTTGCAGCGTCTGCTGACACGGTGGTATCCACTCTTGGTGGAGTTCATCCAGAGTCTATCACATTCTTCACTCCAGCTGCAGAGAAGTTACTTGAAGAGCAAGGGAGCTCCGCCCTTGCAGCCGCTTTAGCCCAATTGAGTGGCTTCTCGCAGCCTCCATCATCCAGGTCTCTCCTCACCCATGAGCAGGTATAGAGAGGGTTTGTTCCGTCTGATTATTCTTGTCTAGAATATTTTCATATATTAGTCTTGGTGCGTACTTGTGAACTAGTGTAATTTTGTTATTGCAGGGTTGGACTACTCTCCAATTAACTCGTGAGAGTGGAAACTTGAGAGGGTTTTTGTCTCCTAGGTCTGTAACAGGATTCCTCTCTGATGTGTATCGTCCTGCTGCGGATGAAGTTGGAAAGATACAGTTGATTGCTGATGAAAGGGTGGGGATATTTGCGAATTATCTTTTTTGTAAATAAATAATTATATTGGATTTCTTCTTGGTATATTGTTAGTATTTGCTGAAATTTGTTCATGATGGTAATGGCAGGTTCAAGGTGCAGTGTTTGATCTTCCAGAAGATATTGCAAAAAATCTGCTAAGTCAGCAGCTTCCACCAGGGAATACAATTACCAAGATCACCAGGGTGGGAAAGAATATTACACAGCTTTTATGCTGGACAATTTCATATATCTTTCTGGCTCTTACGCATCTATTTTTCTTGTGGTACAGTTGCCTGCTTTGCAAGATGATGGCCCCCCAAGTGACTTCTATGGAAAGTTTTCGGGCAGGGATAGTAGAAGTTCAAGAGGTGGAGGCTTTAGAAGAGGAGGTGGCAGAAGTTCTTCTCGTGGTGGATGGGGTGGTGGAAGTAGAGACTCTCTGTTTGATGATGATCTAGATGATGACAATGCTCCGTTCAGGCGTGGGACCAGAACTTTCAGGGGCGGGGGTGGAAGAAGCAGCAGCAGTGGTGGTGCCAGCAGGTTCTCACGTGGTGGTGGTTCAAGAGGTGGTGATGATGATTGGCTAATTGGGGGCGGTAGATCGTCATCACCAAGGCGTTCTTCTTCATCCTTTGGGAGCAGGGATAGGTAATTGTTTCTTCTCTTCTGCAACTAATAATGACATGTGAAACCTACCTAGCTCATCTTCTTTTATGCGTTTGAACAGGAGCTTCGGTGGCGCGTGCTTTACCTGCGGAAGGCCTGGACACAGAGCTGCAGATTGCCCAGACAAGCAAGGTTTTTAATTGGAACCTTGTGTCTGTCTTCGTCAAACAGCAACCATGTGGCTATGCCACCAGCCTGTTGCTAGAGCATGAGACTTCTCATATACACTGAGCTGCTTAGTATTCTTTGAGTTGGCTCTCACGATCAACGAAGATACATCTTTATTAATAGCGAACGACAACTCTTCAGATAGCTAATGTATTAGCTTTAGTGAGGTCGATGTGGGGTATGTCGGGAGTCAAAGTTACAGTGTTGCGTTAGTGTTCCTTGTAGTACAGGCATCATTTTTATAGTGCAGTGGGGAAGGAAAAGGGAGGGATTTTGGTGGCCTATTTTTGTAATGTCAAAACTGAAAGTTCTTAGTTGTACGTGTTGGATGGATGTATTCGGTCTGAACTTGTGTTGAATGAGTGGAAATAGCCGTTTGTTGACTGACAAAACAGTTGATCTCCATCTGGGTTTTATCCATATCATCAATTTTTGCTTAAAGTTCTATTGGTTTTTTTTCAATAGGTCTTTAATTGGTGTTTGGATGTTTATTGCGAGACGTAAATTTCGAAATCTTCGAGCAAGGTTTGAAGTAAGTAATGGCGAGGTATGAATGCACTGCTCAGCTGCTTACAGAGGAATATGTGGGCGTCTATGTTAAGAAAAAGAAAAAATGTTATATTGGAGTTGAATTACCTATTTTATCTCAATGTAAATTTATTCAGAAAAAAATAATCGTTTTATTGTTATAATAGATGATAGTTTGATAGAGTTGTTTAAATAATAAAATTTTATTTTAAGTTAATACTATAACACTTAAAATGTGTTGTGAAACCTAAAAACCACTTTATTATTGTGGATGCACCATTTTGCCGTTGAACATTATTGCGGCAAGGCTAGCTGTAGAGACTGATGAGAAAGAAAAGAAAACTAATTAACAATTTATCTCTCTTCAAAACACCAGACTCTACCAACAGGCATACTTTAGCTAAAAGAAACAAAAACCGAATAAAATTCACCTTCCCGCTGTCCTTCCCTATTTAAAATTTGTAATGATATTTATAGAATTTTTCAACTATGCGCGTTCGAGACGTGTCATCTGTCCCTGTAGTAGTTAATGCTACTAAACACGTAATAATCCCTCACGTAGTATAATTAAAAGACGTCTTACAGCGGAAGAATAAACAACATTAACCTCACTCGGGTGTCACCTGTCATTACTCGCCCATGCGAGTAACGAAACAGAAACTAAATCCAACAACCAAAATAAACAGTACTACTAAACCGCTGTGACAACGAGATAAATCCTACACATCATACTAAGTCTAAAACCATAACCGTCGACAAGTGAGCATCTACCCAATCCCGAACATATACAACAGAACCATCGCACAATCCACAGACTGATATCGTTATACAAATGAATTCCATGTGCGTAGAGCTGATCATTCGGGCGGGCGGGCCGGGTTAGGGCCGGGCCGATCATGATTTTTCTACCCGTCGGGCCTAAAAAAAATGTCTAAGCCCGTTTTAGAAAAATTAGGGCCGGGCCGGGCCGGGCCAGGCCCGGTTTTTTTCTACCTGTGCCAATGCCCGGCCCGCCCGGTCCAGTTTTAACTCAATTTTCTCTTTGTCTAAAATGTTTTCTTAAAAATCAAGCATGATTAGAACTACCAAAGTGCTACAAAAAGACGAGAGGAGTATGAAAACTTCAAATGTGCACCCAATAGCATAACTAGTTATAATAAACCATCGATGACATTTACATAGTATAATCCTAATGTGCACCCAATGTTTCTCAATAACTCACACTAGTTCTTTGTTCAAGTAATATACTTCAAAGTTCCAACCATCATCGCTTCAGATTCACTTGGTGAAAATGAGGAGTAGAAATCGAGAGGAGTATGAAAACTTAACAGAAAGACAAAAAAAGGAAAAAAACTAAGCGAAATTTGAAAAAACTTGGGAGGAGTAACGGAAACTTAATATATTGATGAATGTAGAGGAACGAGACCGAAAAGGTGGGTGATTGAATGAGTTTTCCGGGGAACTGAGTAGTACCTAGAGAGGCAAGAATTTGGATTTTGTTGGAAGCTTTTTCGGGTAAGGAATGTTCCAGCTTCTAGGCAACGTAGATAAAATGAGAGATGGTCAGCTCGATTGGGTTTTGATGATTTGTAACTTTGTTTAGTTGGCTTGCTTACATGGGAGGGCTGGAGCGTGGAAAGTATGCACGCTTTTTTTATTTTGTATTTTTTTATAACATTATGCACATAAAATGAGAAGTCCATGTTATAACATATATAATAAACTGATAATGTAATGTAACTATGGTAACGGGCCGGGCCGGGCCATCAACTGGGCAAATTTTTTAGCCATAACCCGGCCCGAAAAAAAATTCGGGCTGATTTTTTTGTCCAAACCCGCCCAGTCATTTTTTCCTCCCATACCCGTTGGGTTAATATATAGGGCGGGCCGGGCTGGGCGGTTGGGCTATATTGACCATGATCGGCTCTACATGTGCGGTAAACAAAGTAAAACCCTAGCTACCCTGATCCCGCACTTCGGCTTCGACGATGATCAGCAACCTGCAACTATGCCATAAAGGCTCAGCGATAAACGCTGAGTATGCGGGTCTGGACCCTATTGGTCACTTGTCATTTTAACCATCTTGATATTAGATTGGTTTCATGCTTTACCATTTTACAGATATTATTAATAGAGTAATAATCATGCATAAACACATAGTCATCCATCCAATCAATACAGTCATTACATATCACACAACGGTTGTATAAACGAACGTATCAAATAGTTACAGTACTGTGTATAATCGCCTTAGCGAACGGTTTCCATATTTAATATTGTTTGGCCTTCAAGGCCCCATCCATCCAAACCATGTTTAATTAATTACCAGTTGGGCGTCATGTTAGGACAACCCGATTAACCTTACCAATGGACAGTAGTCCTCCCGTACACACAAAGGTGCTCATGTTGCCAGAGGTCCAGAGGCCCCTGGTCGTTCACTTTGCCTTGTAAGGAGTCCATATAAAGGTCGTAGCCGTGTACCAACAGTAGGTATCATCTGACCCACGATTCAATTAGGGCTCGTTGGGAAATTTCCTAGAGCGGAACCCGATCGGGTACCTCTCTGTAACACCCCTATAATAATAAAACAACAGCGGAAAATAAACTAAAGGTGCTACAGACCATCGGGCTCCAAACACTCGGTACCAACCTCACCAGTTACAACCATTACAATTAACTAAGTTACGGTCTGAACTTCGAGAAAACTTAACATTAACATAACAATAATAAAATACATTCACTCTCCATAAACCTAATCTCATCCCAATCACTCATGCTCTTCGTGGCCACCTGTAAATCAATTTGTACCTGCAAGATGAAACCAAGCAGCCCACCCCAAGAGGGGTGAGTCAGTTCCCTGGAATGGAACTGGTACAATTCTCCAAAAACAAACTTATAAAACAACTCCTAAAGAAATATTATCTTGAAAGAAATCACTTAAACAACACAGAGGAGCAAGGCATTCCACAAATCACCAAATCAAGATAACAAGTTAAGAATAAAGATGAATAACAGAAAGGTAAAGTTAGTGAAACAAAACCACACCATGTGTTAGTGAACATCCAATGCCTTAGTTAAACCCAATTCCCGTTAGGAGTAGAAAGACTCAGATAGTCACAAAGGACTAGGAATGAAAAGATAGATCCAAAAACCAATAACTCAAGAATGAAATAATTCAACTGGGAGAGATGACCCCCACCGCCAAGTACGTCCTTTTAGGACAGGGGATATACAACCCCTCACTGTCTACAACGTCCCTTTTGGGACAGGGGATATACAGCCCCTCACTGTCTATCACGTCCCTTTTTGGGACAGGGGATATACAGCCCCTCACTGTCTATCACGTCCCTTTTTGGGACAGGGGATATACAACCCCTCACTGTTACCATTGAAGACGCGCACACGTCGAAACCTCAAGAACCAGCTCATGGATGAAACGATATCCAGAGTCAAAAGAAGAATTTACCAAAGTTGACCTTTTTCCAAATTCCCACCAGATCACCAACTACCCAGAGCAATACCAAAACACTCAGTCCTATAGAGTGCAGAAGCGTAAACCCTAAGCAGTCAATGTCTAATGGTACAACCAAATAGAAGGAACCAATACCCAAGTGAGTTTCACATCCAAGGCTCAGTTAGTCACACAAGCTGAGTTAGTCACACAACCATTTCCTTTTAGAAATTCCTCTTAAACTCAGTTAGCGTTTTGTCAAAACATCCCATAAGTCAAACAGAAAAGTATCGGAGTAAGAGAAATCGTACCTGGATAACGCTGTAGCAGTTCTAGTCAACTTGCGCAAACAATCAACATTACTCTGAAGAATATTAAAGGTAGTCTATCATCAATCACTTGTAGCCTACATTAAGCTTAAATAAACTCCTCACTCTTATTTCTAAGTCCCAATTGTCTTTTAAGCCCTCACTTAAATGTTATGTATACCCTTTGACTTGTCTTAGAATGTTGTATAACTCAAGGTTGTAAGACCAAGGAATGCATTTTATTAACACTTGTTAATTGTTCCACCCTTATCCACTTTACCCATACTTAACCATAATTCCCACATTAAAGACCTTTATAACATAAGTGCATTATATGTTATTCAATCAATCTTAGAATTTCAATAACAATTCTTAAGCTCAATACTTTTACTCTTACTTTAGAATAAACATTGTATTATGACCTATGATGGACTGATCTCGGAATACTATACTATTATCTCACAATGTAAAGATTATGTATTTAAACAATACCTACCAGATAACCCATTATGATTAAGTCTTTCCCTTAACTTAATTAAGATCTACATCTTGTATATTGAAATCATAATGTTGTAGATACATTTTATTATAACTTAATTGAGCCACTAAACTCAATTATCATATCCTTAGTTCAGAATGACTTCCTATTATAACCGTCTAATAATCTTGTCATAAGATGTTAAATTGCTTCTCATCGTGAATAACTATACTATAGTTAACTTAGATTTAACGAATTAATCTTACATTTAGTATTCACAAGGTATATTATATGTTTTATTATAACCTATACAATAAGGTGTTTAGTATAACCTTTTATGTATCCTTACTTACATTTAATTTCCTAAATGTTTTATTTTTACACACATTCTCTCTATAGACTATGCATAATCCTTTGTACTAAACTTCATTAAACTTAAGCCTTAAATACGTTTTAAATTGTTTTACAAAACCTAAGGTTTCAAAGAAATAACCTAATAAATAAATTTCCTTTATTGTATTTAGGATGGACAATATATCTACATAGAGTAGAATTTATCAGAAAATTAAATTCCGGTTCATAAGTGAAATTGTTAATATTTAATAAGATAATCTATTATGAAAATTCTCATATTTATATTCAAATAACCTATCATTACTTCCCATTACCGTAAAGTATATCAATATAATATCTTATGTAACTTAGTTTTATCTAATAAAAGGTTCAAAGTTTTTAAGTATCAAATTCCTCTTTATAAACCTTCCCATAAATTCTCACTACTAAATACCTCACTTAATTGTAAACTCACATCCTGAATATTGGTAATAAATGTATTTTATATGGCTTATCTAAATCTAAGAAACTTAAGGATAATTATTTAGATAAATTTCCAAATCATCGTTTAATATAGATTACATCATAATCCTTTTAATGATTCTATCTTAAAAAATTAAGTTATATTTCAATACCATAAATGTTAAGAAATGATTAAATCTAGACTTACTAATCCACCTCACATTTAGAGGTAAAAGTATTTTATTTATTTTATTATTGTTTATATATAAAGAACATTTAGATGTAAAAGTATTACATTTATTTATTAATTATATGGTAAGTTCCATTTGTGTAAAATCTAATTACAAATATTCCTAAGTCCCAACTTATTAATTACCTAACCAAATTATAGATTTACATTCTGGTATTTGACAAATAGTATTACACATGTATTTTAATATGATTTATATAAATCTTAGAAATTCAAGATAACTCTTTAAGCTTAATTTCATAACCACAATTCAATACTACCTCATATAATATACTTTTAATAGTATTATGAATAGGTTTAGTTTAGCTTATTAATTCCTTCGTATTCTATTTGCTATAAGGTATTTTATTTCTTTTATTCAGTTATTTATCGTATATGTATACTAGGATTTATTCAAGACATTCTTTATGTAGTTTAATTGCATTTAATTATTTATATTAACTTTTACACACACCTACATCCAAAATATGGTTAATAAAATAAAGTATTTTCCTTAGTTTCAATTAAGTATATTAACTACCATATTATATAATTAATATAAATGTAGATTAATTTAGCTCCTTGATTTAACCTAAGTTACTATTTTATTTCTTTTACATATATGTGTAAAAGTATATATATATTCCTTAGTTTTAATTAAGAATATTAACTCCCATATAATATAAATAAATAAAATGTAGAATAATTAAATTCCTTGATTTACATAAGTTTCTACTTAAATAAGTATATACATATATGTGAATAATTCCATTTCTCTTAAAAGCTAATACCAAAACATTTATAAACTTACTATTATAAATGTTAATTTAGTGTTCCATATTTTTCCCAGCTTAAAAAGTTTATTAACAAACCATACTTTAATTTTTGGTTACATTAAAAACCATATTATAAGTTATTCTTATGAAAAACTCATAAACACAATTTTTAAAACCTTTTACCATTGCCCAAAAATCCCCAAATTTAATATACAGTAACTATAACATTTTAGACATATAAATTTTTATTTCATAAAAATATCTTTTTAATTTAGCCAAATAATTCCAGAAAACCCGTAACTTGCAAAAATAATAACTTACGTTTAAAAACTCCAAAACCATATTAATTTACATCAAAATAAACTAGATTAAATAAGGAATCTATGGTTAAAATTTAAAGTCAAAATACATTCGGGAAGGTATTTAAATTAACTCAACAAGTTAGGGTTATTTACTGGAATTAATAAAAGCTTTAATAACCTAATTCTGAAACGTTTTAATCTCGGCCGTCCAAATCTCTTAACTAAAATCGAACGGCTTCTGAAAGCCGAGTTCATCCTCCACCCCCAACTCGATTCGAGTACTAAATCACTAATTTCTCACAATCTACAGAACCAAATTGAGTGATTTTTGTTTCTATGGTTTTGAAATTCAATTACGGTTCTAAAGATACCAAATTCGCTAGCTATAATACAGGTTTCACTGGTTTTCGAATTCAGTTTCGAAGTTAGGGTTCGTAAGGGTTGCCGAGTTCGAATTTGCCAAATTCACTCAATATACTGCGTTATGTTAAATTGATAGAAGGGTATGAACAAGAACACAAAAACGAATAGAACTATTGGTTCAATTTGGTCGGAATCGTACCAGAGATGCGCCAACGAGGCAAATCGAATTCGTTTTCTGGAAAAATTGATATTTTATGCTCTGTTCAGGTAGGCAACTTCACGGACCAACTTGCACTAACTGAGAAGGATTCAATCCACGAAACCTACGTCATTTTAAAGTAGACATGTAACTCTAAACATTGGTGGAAGAATCATTGAAAACGAAGAACTAGGGAGAAAGTTATGGATAGCGAAAGATCTGAGTTGACCACTTCGTTTCTGGAAAATTCTGGTCAGGAATTCCACCGTGATCGAGTAGGGATATTTAGACGACTAGCGCTTCCAAACTATTACGAATCTCGCCTGGTCATCAACATGAAAGTTGTATAGGGATTAGAGCTCTTCAAAACGAGCTAAAGAACACGAAATTTGGCTGAGAAACGAAGAAGTTATGGCAAGACGAAGTTTACCTGATTTCAGAGAAAACCAGAATTTTGGGTTACGAATTCGCAAGGTGGCAACTTTGGATCAATATTCCTGTCGATGTAGGATGAGTTAGAAGATGTATGAGTTATGGTTAGAAAGAGGAGATTAAGGAGAAGAGAATGCAAAAGACGGAATGGAAAAATATTGAGAGGTGAGTGAGATATAGCCGTCTAAAGTTAGGGCAAAATACTGAAATCTGTTACCGAAATTCAAGGGATAAAATCGGCTAAGTGTTGGGCTACCCGTGACAGTGTGACACGTGGCATATTTCAAACTTTTGACTCTAAACTTCAATCTAGCATAACTTTGGCTAGGATGATCCGTTTTTTACGTTCTTTTTATCGATCTTCATGGTTTTCCATAACCTATTTATTGGTATAGGTTTCATGGCCTGGGTTGACAATTCTCAAAAAGTCAACCCTAGCAAGGCTTAAAAGGCTTTAGAGTTTCTATAATTTTATATTGACTTTTATGTTTCAAAACAATGTTCCAACACTTCCTAAAACCTTTATAATATAGTTGGAGTGTTTATAAATTTTCCCAAGATTTATTGACTTATAAATCTTATTATTAAATTCATAATACTATATGATAATATAATAATTAAATATTTAATTGTATTCTTTAGAGTTACATAGGAGGAATCCCCTAAAATAATCTCCATAATTCCATATAATTAATACTCATAATTCCATACAATAATTTAATATTCATAATTCCTTATACTAATTTAATATACATAATTCCATATAATAATTTAATACTTAATAGTATTATTAAAGGTTTAATAAAAGAATCCCCTAAATTAATTTAAATTAATTTAGGGGTATTTCACCCTCAGTGATCACAAATGCGCAACCAGGTAGTTCGTAAACTACCGGGATTCCTCCCCTCAACTCTTACCAATTCTCTCATAGGATTAAGATAAACTCTTAGTTTTATGGTGAATACAATTTATTAATTTGCTGCCCAATGGGTCTCACACATACCTAGAAGTAATCTAGGTCATATTCATGTACGAGATCCATGCTCTAGAGACCGACATTGTCGTATCTCGTACCTAAGTGTTTTACTTAGGTTATTATATACTTAATATTAATACTAAGGGTATTATATTAAGTAACCATCGTGTCATCACATCAAACACATATGTATGTTTATATAAGTCGATCTATAGTCGACGTAGTGTTAGTCTCGTAGGACGCTCGCGCATAATTAAATAATGCAATAACACACATCATCACATACACATAACATACAAGCTATCAAACAAATCCGAGCCCGAGGAATTCCTCAGGACAACCTGGATCAAACCCTCTTTACATACCGTACACCTTAGACCAAGGATGCGCAGTGTAGTCCACTAAGCTTGTCGAGCGCGCACGTCTGAAATGTGATCTAAAAATACGAGGAACGCTAGGTGTCAATCCACATGACAAATTGACTCGGTAATTCCGAATAGTGTCAGTAACCCCAGTATTACATCCCCGGATTTCAACTGTTATTAATTAAGGTGTTGTTATCCTTAAAACTCCTTACTCATAGTACTTATTAATACTCGGTTTAACAATGGAGTTGGTTTAATAAGGACGTCGTAGTTAATGTTTCCGAACGTAAGAGTTTATATTTTTCCAACTCACAGTAGTTTGTAAGCATTACGCTTTTACGTAAGTTCGTTCATTCTCGTACATTTAATTCAACTGCTTCACCGCATGCTAGAACGTATTGTACCTATAGTGCATGCATAATATATTTATACTTAGGTTGCATGTATTCATGCATTATATCGTATAGTATTATTATCCCACCATCCATTATAATACATTGTATTATATAATCCATTAATCTTCCAATAAACTACATTTGAATTCAAAACTTATAACTTATAGTTTATAAACTATTTTCATGTAATAACCTGCACCATTATATTATATGGTTTCCAACCATAATATATCCACCCTTTATACATACATTCTCGCATATGTACATATTTACCAATATAGTAAGTTTCAATGAATTATAAACTCTTATATTAATATCACATTTATCATCTTATATTAGATGATTATTCTCATTAATTGTTTATATTGTTACAACTTATATTAAGATCATTATCTTAATATTATTAACATTTTAGTTGTATAATTCCAACTCCTAAGGTTTATTCAATATTTACCTTAGTTTATAAATCTCATTTATTTATAGTTTATCACATTATTTAATGTGAATATTCTTACTTATATTAATTCCATTTAAACCACATTAATACCATATAATTGTCTAAAATTCATTTTTCCAACCTTTATAAATTGGTACAACACTATACTTTATTTTAATTTCATTTTGACCAAATAACATTATGTAATGTTATACCATATACTAATATAATATGATTCTTTATCTTATATAAATTATAACATAGTTTTTATACAAAACCATGTTTAATTGCCGAAAAGGCAGTCCATTTAATCTAATATTATTATCTTACATACTTTATGTTTATTACAAAATCACCCCATAATTTATACCTATATATATATATCTTATAATATAACATTTTTAAACTTTATAAGAAGATATAACCTATAGTTATTTATATAAAATAACCGAACAGACCTTATTCTGTTTTAATTTATTTTCCAGCCCCTTTAACTTTCCAAATCTACATTTGACCGCATATATAATGTTATGTTATATATATAATATATCATATGTTAACATTTTAACATTAATATAAATATAACCTATAGTTATATATGTTTTTCGAAATACCCCAAATTAATAAAACATGGATTAAATATCTAATCACATTAATTAAGGCCTAAACATGCCTTAAAAGTCAACTGAGAACAACAGTGGTCAACACAAAGCAAGATGTTGCACCCTTTGACTGTTTAGGGTAAATAAATACCCAAATGAACTATTTAGGACCTAAAAATTTGTCCTAAGCATATTAACATATTACTAAACATACTACAACAGTTGGACAACACTCCAACACAAAGAACAAGCACTTTCATGCATCAAGGTCAAAAGGGGCAAAAATGTGCTCTAAGATACCTTAAAGGTCTAATGACCTCTAAATGATATAAAATTGGATACCATGATTAAACATCATGTAAGGAACACAACAAAACCGTTGTCAAAGAAAACCAAGCCCAGAAACACCTTGCGACACAAAATGTGCACTAAAACTCCTTCAAGCACGTTTTTGTGTAATTGCCTTCTAAATTGGTTTTAAATGAGCTAAAAGGTTATAATTACCCTTAAATATGATAAAATATCATATATATATGATATTAGGAATTTAATTCCAGAAATTTACGAATTTTTACAAATTTAATATTAAAATTTAATAAAACCCTAAAGTGGGGCCCGTTTGGGTCAACATTGACTAAGTTGGTCAATGTTGACCATTGACCACGAATTGGACCTCTCAAAATCTATGGAGCAAGTCTCTTAATAGACCAAGAGACAAAACCCATGTGACAATAATTTATACCACATTACTTTTGCATAAAAATAAGAAAAAGTAAACTTTGCCTAATAAAACAAAAAAACTTGTCTCACCTCTTGCCTTCCCATGTGAGAGCCAGCCGAATGGAGCCTCTCCTTTCCCTGGTTACACGGCACTCCTAGCAAGAAGAAGACAAGGGAGATGAGTCACCTATTCAATAATAGCTTAAAGTATCATTATTTATCTCATTTTTAAACAAAATTGGAATCAAATGATTCACCCACTCTCTCAATCATGGCCGGCTGTCCTTGCCTTGTCTCCACCGAAATGAGCCTGCAATAATCAACCCCAATCAGTCAATGGTGAGTCATCAAATCATTAAAGACATAAAATAAGGAAAAATGTGCTTTAAGCTTAATTTAGGTCATCCTCCTTCATTCTTCCTCTTCAGCCGAGATTGCTCCAGCCTTGGGCTCTCTTTGGCTCCTCTTCCACCGTAGGTAATGTTGAGCAAAATATTGGTGAAACTATCTTGCTAAATATGGGCAGTGAACCCAATCATTGTAGTACAACAAGGTCGTATCCACAGGGACTTCGTAACTATCTAGCTAATTATAAGCTTAGTAAATGTGCAAGAGGTATATACAAAAGTGCATAAATGTAAATTATGGGTTTTGGGTTTTTGGGTTGTAATTGGAGAAATAAAGAAAAGCAATAAACACTAAACTAACTATCTAGGATAGGTGTAGCCCGGGATGGATATTTGCACCCGTCCTCCCCTTACTACCGATTGTCGAACCTCGAACTCATAGCTAAACCACGGGAACGCTTAATTAATTAGCAACCTAATCTAGGCCTACTAATCCTAACCAATTTAATCGAGACTTCTCATTCAGCTAAGCCCCGGGTCAATCGATAGCACTAAGCTCAAGTTCCACTAAGGTTGCAATGTAGTCTAATCTCAAAATTATCGAAATCAGAGTACACCGTTTTAGTCTCTAACAGTTTAGGATTCTATCTCTGAATACCATTTTGATAGAATCCCACAATAATGCTAAACTAATCGGTAGGCCAAACCAACCAATTTAACACATAGAAGACAAATTGAGCAAAACCCTTAACAAATCCCCAAATCATGAGCAACAAGTTTAGAAGTCATAAACACTCAATAATCATCTTCATTAAGCTCAAAGACTAAAATAAAACCATAGAGTTCAAGAATCTACAATGGAGTTTAGGGATTTTGGGACAAAATCCCCAATCCCTAGCTACAAATGATTCTACACAGCCATAGAGAAAAGAAAAGCATAAAAGGGAGAAGAAGAAGCCATTAATGGAGCTTGGAAGCTTTGGAGAAGGTGAGCTCTTTCTTCTCTTCTCTTCTTTCTCTTCTTCCCCCTTCTTTTTCGCCCTCTTTCTCTGTTTTCGACTGGTGGAGTCGTGGTGAAGAATGGGGAAGTGTCCCCAAAATTCCCGTTTTAAAACTCAATTCTGGGCAAATTTTACGACCGACCGACTTGGACCGGACTTGCAAGGTCGGTCGGAGTCAGTAGCGATTTTCGGGCGCGTTTTTAAGTTCGACCGAACTTGCAAGGTCGGTCGATTCCAGTAGCTTGCAAAAACGCAAATCTGGGCAAAATTTCGACCCGACCGACCTTGCGACCGGACTTGCAAGGTCGGTCGGAGTCAGTATAACTTCAAAACGCTGTATCTTCTTCGTTTTAACTCCGATTTTGGATCCGTTTGCGCCCACGCGTTCCTCTCTTCGTCTACTTTACTCCTAGCTATGTTACTCCTCCTGTTTAAACAATAAATGTGTAAAACACCAATGAAACACAAAACTAGAGGAAAACAAGCTAGAGTGGAGAAATGAGCATGAAAAGTGTTGATTAAACATATGAAATACACCCCTAAAACATGCTCATTTGGACACTCATCACACCCCCACACTTACCTTTTTGCTTGTCCTCAAGCAAAACCAAGCACCCATGCAAGTAAGGAATGCTCAAGACTAACAAACACTAACATGAATTGTAGGATAAAAGAAGAAGCAAAAAGTGATTAAAACCTTTGAGGAGTGTGAACCATCTCTTAGTGGTGGCATGGGTGTGCTTAGGGCAAAACAAAATCTAGAGTTTCGGGGTATGATCCGAAGTGCTTCAAAGTTCTAAAGATTAGGTGACTTGGAGAGCTTTTACCATGTCCAACTTCTCTCAAGAATGGGCATTGAGAAGAAAACAAAAGGAAAAATAGATTTATGCATTTGTTTCACTTTTGCATAAGAGATGAGAAGATAAAATTTTGGCATCATGCCTTTGCATTTAAGAACACTCAACTCTCATTGTTGGTTAACAATGGCGTCTCACAAGTCCCTTGATGGATTTTCACAAAGAAGCACCCCTTAGCAATCCCTAAGAAAGAAGACAGAAGGAACCCCAAAGCAATAAAAATCCAACCATACAAGATCACTTGGCCACACCGCATGTAAAATGCTCCTCAAAAGCAATCAAAATGAAAAATTTAAGCATTTATCCCAAATTCATAACAGTATTTGTTCTTAATGAGAACAACTCACAACACAAGGGTCCAAGTTTTTTATTTTGGACAATCGCAAGATAAGCATAGAGATCTAACATTTAAGCACGCAATTCGCCGAAAAGGTCACTCCCCCACACTTAAATTGAACAATGTCCCATTGTTCACCAAACAAAACCGGGAAGGTTCAGAAGACCTTTTCAGGAAGCAGGCAAAAGAGGAACGCAAGGGACATAAACACCATATACACAGCAGCTATCCCCAGATTTGCAGATTCAAAATTAGAGAAGAGAGAACGAAAACTAAAAGAAACTAGTACTCCCCTGAGATTGCTATTGCTATCAGTTTGTAGAACTCCCCCACACTTGAGCTTCAGCCTCAAGTAGCGTAGCTTAGTTGCGGTGTGGACTGAAGTTGCACCTGCATAAAACACTAGAAGCAACCAAACTACAACTGGAGTTAAGGGTTAGCAAAAACAAAACCAAAGGAGAACGAAAACAAAAACAGGAAATAAAAATAGTGGAGTCGTTGTGGGCAAATATTAAAGGAATGGTGAAACGAGTACTCCCCGATAAGATACGGAAGGAAGATAGGGTGCCCGCACAATTGCAAGTGGGAGGGGTCGTTGAGGTGCTACCTTCAATCGTTGGAGATGAAGGTCCTCTTGGAAAATTTCGCCAGAGGTTCCTTTGTAAGTGTTCCTAATTCCATCCCTTTTTCAGAGGGGCTTACCTGTTTCCAAAATATTCACAACACAGACGCCACCAATTGGGCGTAAAAGGGCAAGTCCAAAGAATGCCAAAATAGCCCATTATTGAAAACAATGCAAATCGAAACTAACAGAATTTAAAAGACAGGACACGAAATGAAATCCGGGTTGCCTCCCGGTAAGCGGCCCTTCTTTAAGGTCTTTGGCTAGACCATACCACCGTGAAGTCATCCGGGATCGAATATGAACGTTGAAGTCGGCTTCAACGGGTGGGTTGGGCGGGCATCATCTAGCAATGAAGAACGACCCGGATCAAAAGGAAATGTGGCCTCAACACTTAGGATGTGAAAGTGTAAACTCCACCGATCGTTCATCAGGTGGAAGTGTTGAGGTGGGTGATCCTTGGTACGAGGATCAAACTGTGGTGGAGCCTCCTCTTCAAATTCAAGGATGTAAACATCCTTATCTTCAGTGAGCGGTGCAGGGAGAACTCCGGAGCGGACTTTGTCTTCAATCTTTGGTCCCGGATCAAATGGGAAGGTGGCCTCCACACTTAGCGGGTGTACGTTAGCTTCCACCCAACTTCATTAGTGCACGGGTGGGGGCCTTGATCCTTCAAATGAAGATCAAAGTTAGTGGGCTCCTCCTCCTCAAATTCAAGGATGTAGACATCCTCGACCTCGGGGTGAGGCTCATAGGAAGAGCCGAGGTGGACATCAACTTCAGAGGGGGATGGCTCCTTGAAGTCGGTGGTGGTACTCTCCTCTGAGGAGTCAGAGGGAGACAGTGTCTCCTCCTTCTCAAAGTTGAGGATGTGAGCATCCTCGTGATCTTGATGGAGCACGGAGAAGGCGGGGAAATATTGGTAGCTGACTTCAGAGGGAGAAAGCTCCTTGAAGTCAGAGTGGAGACTCTCTTCTGATGAAGTGTCTTCATAGTCAAGCCGGGGGTGGAGTGGTGCTGGGCTTTCAGATTCGCACAGGGGAGGAGTTGGAGAGTAGCTCAAGTCCTCAGCAGGCTGTTCCACATCATGAACTGTTTCGCTCTCAAGTTGTTGCACAATCTGATCAATCTGAGCTTGAACATTCATGTTGAAGGTATCTTGCTTCATGGTAAAAGTATCTTGCATAGTCGAGTTAGGCTTGCAAGAAGAGATAAGATCAGACATGAGCTCCTCCAAACTGGGTGAATCAACCTCTACTGTGATCATAGGACAGTGAGCGCTCTCGTGCTCTCCTCCATACTCTTGGCACACAAGCCTCCGATAAACATATGAGTTGAGGTCCTCCATAAGAGCTCTCAATTCTGGCATTGTTGTTGGACATTGGGGGCTCTCATGGTACTCTCCGCACCTTTGGCATACACTCCAATAATCGGTGTTTTGCTCGGTGTAGTCGCCATGCCAACCTTCTGCTGGGGGAGTGACAGATGGTTCGAAGTTTTCCATAAGAGCTCTCAATTCTGCCATTGTTGTTGGACATTGGGGGCTCTCATGATATTCTCCGCACCTCTGACATACATCCCATTGATTGTAGTTCTCTGCGCCATAGGAGTAACCGTACCAACCTCCTGCTTGATCGTAGTGACCATCCATCAGAATTAAGTACCTAAAAAAAGAAACAAAAATTTATACACAAAATGGGCAAATAAATGAAATGAAAATCTGCACAAAAACTAAACAGATAATAAACCAGATAGTTACCGAAGTCCCCGGCAACGGCGCCAAAAACTTGTTGGCAAAATGGTGAAACTATCTTGCTAACTATGGGCAGTGAACCCAATCATTGTAGTACAACAAGGTCGTATCCACAGGGACTTCGTAACTATCTAGCTAATTATAAGCTTAGTAAATGTGCAAGAGGATATATACAAAAGTGCATAAATGTAAATTATGGGTTTTGGGTTTTTGGGTTGTAATTGGAGAAATAAAGAAAAGCAATAAACACTAAACTAACTATCTAGGATAGGTGTAGCCCGGGATGGATATTTGCACCCGTCCTCCCCTTACTACCGATTGTCGAACCTCGAACTCATAGCTAAACCACGGGAACGCTTAATTAATTAGCAACCTAATCTAGGCCTACTAATCCTAACCAATTTAATCGAGACTTCTCATTCAGCTAAGCCCCGGGTCAATCGATAGCACTAAGCTCAAGTTCCACTAAAGGTTGCAATGTAGTCTAATATCAAAATTATCGAAATCAGAGTACACCGTTTTAGTCTCTAACAGTTTAGGATTCTATCTCTGAATACCATTTTGATAGAATCCCACAATAATGCTAAACTAATCGGTAGGCCAAACCAACCAATTTAACACATAGAAGACAAATTGAGCAAAACCCTTAACAAATCCCCAAATCATGAGCAACAAGTTTAGAAGTCATAAACACTCAATAATCATCTTCATTAAGCTCAAAGACTAAAATAAAACCATAAATGAGTTCAAGAATCTACAATGGAGTTTAGGGATTTTGGGACAAAATCCCCAATCCCTAGCTACAAATGATTCTACACAGCCATAGAGAAAAGAAAAGCATAAAAGGGAGAAGAAGAAGCCATTAATGGAGCTTGGAAGCTTTGGAGAAGGTGAGCTCTTTCTTCTCTTCTTTCTCCTCTTCTTTCTCTTCTTCTTCCCCTTCTTTTTCGCCCTCTTTCTCTGTGTTTTCGACTGGTGGAGTCGTGGTTGAAGAATGGGGAGAAGTGTCCCCAAAATTCCCGTTTTAAAACTCAATTCTGGGCAAATTTTACGACCGACCGAACTTGGGACCGGACTTGCAAGGTCGGTCGGAGTCAGTAGCGATTTTCGGGCGCGTTTTTAAGTTCGACCGAACTTGCAAGGTCGGTCCTAAGGTCGGTCGATTCCAGTAGCTTGCAAAAACGCAAATCTGGGCAAAATTTCGACCCGACCGACCTTGCGACCGGACTTGCAAGGTCGGTCGGAGTCAGTATAACTTCAAAACACTGTATCTTCTTCGTTTTAACTCCGATTTTGGATCCGTTTGCGCCCACGCGTTCCTCTCTTCGTCTACTTTACTCCTAGCTATGTTACTCCTCCTGTTTAAACAATAAATGTGTAAAACACCAATAAAACACAAAACTAGAGGAAAACAAGCTAGAGTGGAGAAATGAGCATGAAAAGTGTTGATTAAACATATGAAATACACCCCTAAAACATGCTCATTCGGACACTCATCAGGTAAGTCTCCAAGCTCCATTGGAGAGAGCTCAAGCTCTAGGTAAGCTTCTAAGGCATAAAAATGCCCATTTTCTTCATCTTTCTTTCCTTTTTCCATTGATCTAGACTCCAACCTTTTCTATACATCTATGTAGAGTGTCTTGGAGGTTAAAGGAAGAAACATTTTTGGCCATAACCAGATCTAAGGAAGAAAGTTCAAGTCTTGACCATTTAAGGTAAAAATGTGCTCTAAGCACACACCTCTTCTTCCTTGTGAATTTTGGTTGTAAACCTTGGTTCCCTAGCCTTATTTTCTTCTCCTTTTCATGTAGATTTAGTTGGTATACCAAGATCTACAAGGAGTAGCTAGATCCAAGCCAAAACACCATTTTTGGCATCTTAAACAAGGTAAAACTTAGCTATCTTCCAAGCTAATTACCCACGGTTTTATACCTTGTTCTTGAGAGTGTTTTGATACCCTTTCTCTTCTGGAAAAATAGGGCCAAAGTAGATCTATATCAAGCTTGAAGATCTAAGGTAAAAATCCATGATTTTCATGACTTAAATTACTTCTTATGGTTAGATCTTGCTTGGAGACTAACTAGGCCTTGTTTTCTGTTTGAAAACATGTAAGAGAAGCTTTGGAGAAATTCTCCTTAAGGTGGCGAATCCAAACAAGGATTTACCTAAGCTAAATCAAGGTATAAATCACTTAAACATTAACTTTGCTAAGTTAAAATGTTCTAAGCTATTTCTAATATTATTGCCGTGAGAGAACATGGAAGTAAGGTCATTTTTTACCTTAAAATGTTTAAAGAAATGGCTTAGTAAATTTATCTAAGTGATTAAGTAACATAAATGTCAAATTTAAGACATTATGTGGAAGTTTGGTAATTAAATGAAAATTATATGGTGAGGCCGAGACTTATAAGTATTTTTGGGACATTTATGTGTAATTTATTTTGCAAGCCAATGTTTGTAATAAGGCCATGTATTTTAGGCCATTTTATTTATGCATTTACAAGCTTTTATTTAAGTTTAGGTGTTATTTATAGATTACCGAAAAGAAAGAGGGGTTATAGTGTAATTAAATTAAATTTAGGGGCTTTAGAATGATAAGGCCGAAAATTAGAGTTAAAAAGGAGTTAAAATAAAGTCTATAAGATTTTATAAAGTTTTGGGGTTAAATGGTAATTTTTGAAAAGCTTGGGTACAAACCGTGAATAATGGAGATTAATGGTCAAGGAAATATTAAGGTGGTCAACCTTGACCATATGGTAGGTTTTGACCAAATTTAATAAGTTAGACAACTTATTTAAGGTTTTATAATAAGATAAGTACTTAATGGTAATATTTTTTTATAACATATGTGGTAAATATGTTATTACCGAAAATAAAGGGTGTACAATGGTATTTTAAACACCCATGGGCTATTAGGAATTTTTAGGAATTTATTGGGTTGATGTTGGAATTAAAATGAACTATATATGTATAATATATAGTTATTATGTCATTATGACACTTTGGAGAAATATAGATGGTGGAATCACAAATACCGAAAGTATATGGGTTAATAAGGATATTTATAACCCTTTGGAGAAATTTGGTGATTTTTAGAATTATATAAGAGCATTTATTAAGATATATGTATAATATATGGTTTTAATGAATTATTAAACTATATGTTATAAAAAGGGCCAAATGGCAATATAAGAAATATATTGAGGTTTATTCGGTTACTAAATAAAATAACCATTGGCTATACATTTTTATAAGTTAGAATGTTATATTAAAAGGAATATATAACATGGTAAAAGTTATGGGATGATTTTGTAAATAAAGGAAACTATGGTTTATGGAAAAGAATAAGGTTTAATATATTTGCCTATGTGGCAATATAAAATAGTTTTGTATAGAAACTATAGGTTATAAATTAAAGGAAATAAGAATATCATATCAAATGATATTAGCATATGGAGTAACATTACATTATGTTATGTGGTCAAAATAGAATTTAAATAAATTCAAGGGCTTAAACGAATTGTTAAAGGTTGGAAAATGAATTTTAGACTAAGGTCAGTAAAGTTATAAATGTTATAATAATTATATGGTATTAAGGTGGTTTAATGAAATTAATACAAATAAGGTATTCACATTAAATGATGTGACAAACTATAAATAAATGGGATTTATAAACTAAGGTGTTTATGGAATAAACCTTAGGAGTTGTAATTATACAACATAAAATGTTACTCATGTTAGGATAACAATCTTAATATAAGTTGTATAATATAATACAACTAATGGGAATAATCATCTAATAAAAGATGATAAAATGTAACATAAATATAAGAGTTTATTAAACTCATGGGAATTACCTATGCGGTAAATATATACATACACAAGAATAATGTATATAAGGTGGATATATATTTTGGTTGGAAACCATATGATTTAAAGGTGGTGGTTATTTTAAAAAAAATAATATATATAGTTACAAACTATATGTTATGAGTTTTTGAATGCAAATATAACTTACTAAGATAATGGATCATATAATACATTGTAATGGAAGGTGGAAAATGATACAATATGAAAAAGAATACAATATAATATAAGAATGCATGCATACATGCAACTATAGGTTATGTACCTAAACTAGATGGTGGATAAGATTAAAAGAAATACAACGAATTAAACTTAACAGTTGAAATGTTTTGACGTACGCGTTTTAAGTAACAAAGCCGACTGTTTTAGAGAAACCTGTAACAAACAACTGTAGAAAACAGGGGTGAACTGTCGGGGTTACTTGTTATTCGGAAATACCGGATGTAGTTAGTCATGGAGACTGACTTATAGTTTTAATACCGTTTAGATTATACTTCTGACAAGACGCTTGACGAGCTAGTGGACTACACAGAGCATAGGATCTTGCTGATTCATACTCCACCGTAATACGATAAGGGTGAACGGTATGTAAAGGGGTTTGATCCGAGTTGTCCTAAGGTTGCTCCTTGGGCTCGGATTTGGTTGATATAACTTGTATGTTGTTATGAGTCTCTGATTGTCTCTGAGGGCTTCCTCAGTTCAGACTTCTGTGTGATCTGTGATAAGATTGTTTGTCTGAATGTGTTAATTAATATGCATGAATTGTATATTTATAGCTGCTTATTATTTATTGTTGTTGAGTTAACAGTATTGGTTCGTATATATGAACCTATATATATAAAACGAACTAACGGCTATGGTGCTATCTTATATGAAATATAAGGAACATCAGTAAAATGTTGTAGCACTAGGATAATAACTTATACATATTATCCAAGACTTTTATACGGAGCATTGGCCTTTCTATACGTCGCTCTCGTATCTAACACTGGATCCCGAGTTTACAGACTCCGGATTGGACTAATGACCTTAGTCTGTTGTGTAAGGGGAAAAAAATGGTAATGCGATGCGATGGTATAATTAATTAATTAAAGGAATGGAAGTAAAGCCAAGAGGATGTGGCTTTTGGTGCGCGCTGTGATCACAAAAAACGATACCAGGATGTCCACGTACGGGTCCGTAAGTATCAAGAAAATTTCCCGTGAGCTAGAGTGGCTCGTTGGTCGGAGACTCTACCGTTGGAGTGGCTACTGCCGTGGGTGACCCGCCATAATATATGGGTAACTAGAGACATGTCGTTTTAACGAGACATTGTCACTAGGTATAACTGAACAACTAAAACAATTGAGACTTATACAGTGGCGAACAATACCATGGACGAGACTTAATACTTGTTTATTATTCTCGTTGTTTCGCTTTGTTGTTCATTGGTTATACTTGTGGTTATTTTGTTGTGTGTTGATGGTTGGATGGAGCCTACAAGGCTAAGGTAAATTAAATATGAAAACTGTACGCTACGGCGAATGTACATTGTACATAATATTGTTATTACTCGATACGTTCGATATATAAACGTTGTGTGGAATATTAAATGAATGTTTGGATATTTGGATGGATGGTTGAATGTTTTTGGATATTTATTACAGTAATGTTTATAATGTAAAATGGTAAAGCATGAAACCAATCTAATAATAAGATGGTTAAAATGACAAGTGACCATTAGGGTCCAGGCCCGGCATACTCAGCGTCTATCGCTGATACTACACCATTACAGGTTGTTGATCATTGTCGGAGCTGAAGAGCAGGAACAGGGTAATTGGAGATGTTGTATAGCAATGAAGATGGTGTATGGTCTTATGGTAAGGTTGTGTATTTTCTGGTTTGGGTAGACGCTCACTTGTCGATGTTTATGATTTATGGATTTAGTATGATGTATAGGAATTTCTCGTTATCACTGTGGTTAGCAGTTTGTTTATTTTGGAAGTTGGATGTAGTTTGGCTACGTTGCTCGCATGGGCGAGTAATGGCCGGTGACACCCGAGTGAGTTTTGTAATTGTTGGTTATTTTCCGCTGTGAGACGTTTTATTTATTGCTACGTGAGAGATTATATCGTGATTACGGAGAGGGGTGTTACAAAAGTGGTATCAGAGCGGAGTACCGCTCTGATGACGAGAAAGTAGGTTAAGACAGTGAGCTTAGGACTTGGGAAGTTACGGGAAACATTTGGGAGATACGAGACGATTCGTCTTAGAAAGATACGGTGTCTAGTAACGCAAATGGCGTGACATAGTAGCCTCTAAGGCAATTCAATATCTATTGGTTGTATACGGTAATTTACCGAGAATTTTTGTGACATACTGTACTACAGATGTATGGTGGAACTAGAGGGCGTGGTACAGGAACAGGTGGAGGCGGTGACCCCGGCATTCCAGGAGTTGCTGAGACGGTTGCAGCCGTTCTTGCACAGCTGGATACTCAGATAGGAGGTGTAACACCCCTACCGCTAATACCATCATTACTGTACAAATACTTACCTTCGCAGCGGATACTCCTTACACGACGGCGGGTGTACAATGCCGTTAGTCACCCACATGACTAACAAGGCGAGTTACAATACTACATACTATCGGTCTGATGAACATGAACATACCGAGTACTATACACAATACAATACTTCCCATTGCATACTCATCCATAATCCAATTACAACTCCAATACATTACTATACCGAGTATACTACAATCCTCAAAATTACCGATACAGTCTAAACATCCAAATTCTTACTACGTTAACACATACAATTCCCTTTACTCAACTACCCATGCTTATGTAGCAGTCCCCGTCCTACTCTCTCGAACGGTGAACAGCTTCGGTACCTGCACACTAAAAAAAGGTCCCCCGAGGGGGTCAGCTTACGCTGCATATGAAATCCGCATATACCGCGTGCTAACCGCGGTACGCCGACTACTTTGGGTCGGATATACATGGAGTTCATTTTACATGCATACATACATACTCATGTTGCAACAATACAATCAAGGATACCTACATAAGTACACTAGTTCAATACATACCAAGGAAGACAACTCAATAGTCAACCATTCGTATTTGTTATACATTCATTACTCTCCGTACTGAGTTCGGTGTTCGTTACTCTACCCATACTTACTCCTTACTCCTACATACTCATCACTCCATGTTCAATACCTTACTCGTACACGATCCTTACTCTGCACTCGTTACTATACTAGTGCTTACTCACTACTCAATTCTCCATACTTACTCTTACACGCTCAATACTCGATACTTACTCATACGTACTCAATACTCGGTACTCATCACATACTCATACTTGCTTCTTACTCGATGCTCATTACTTGGCCTCTGGGCGAGTCATACACAAGACTCACCGCCGGACCTACAATACGAGGGCTATACGCTTAGCTCCTCAAATACTCAAATGTCCGTACTACCGGACTACTTGAATTCCCAACACTCTTCTCTCAGAGTATATTACAATCTCGTGGATTAGCCTAGAAGTATCTCTCTCGATAACCTCTGTTAGCTTAGGGAATTACCACCGCCTAGTATCCTCAGATTTAAGGGTTTCCCCAACTTATCGAATACTCTCTCGTTCGGGGCATACTTACATCAGTCGGGTCCTCTCATAATGGGTCGACTAATTACTAAGGGGATTGGAGATCCCTCATCATTCTTTACTACTCTCATGGTTCATGTTTTGCACCAAGATTAATTCCTCTAATAGAGGTTACTTATATACTTCCACTACGTTTTGTTTGTGGATTATTCATTTCGTTTCTCCTACCGTTATCGGAAGGTTATTACTCCCGTACACTCCCTCACATTCTAGTGAGTCCGTTGGGTTGCGTTATCGTTTATTGATTCGATAATTTAGTGTGTTGCTACGTTTCCATTAGTTCACAATATGACTCTTACTACGAGTCAATACACAATAAGACTCATCTATGAGTCGGTCTACGCACTAAGTAAAGCCACACAATCAATCAGGAAAGGTTAGCTCACACAACATACATCAAGACATACAATGAAGGCAATAAACCATTTTCATGCTTTAGTCTTGATTAGCCGGCATACAACATACAAATCAACGTAACTCGGTTAGCATACGGGGCATGAGGAAATCATACCTTTCACCGGAGTTAGCTTTAACACGTGTTCCCTTGTTCCTTGGTTCACACTTGTTCCACTGATAATGTTTCAACATTATTATTAATGCTATACTCTTACGATACACAAATTATCACTACTCCCGTACTTACCCCGTTATCCCGGTGTACTTAATGTTTTTATACTCGTAACTTGCTTGGTTACTTTTACACTTGCTTTCATACTCATATACTTACTTTCTTACCTTTATTATTTCAATTATAGTGTACTACTACATATATGCATATATGTGTATAGGCATATATATATATATATATACATATGATTATCATAATCATATAGCAAAATAGTTTTTTTTTTGACTCGACCGGACTTGCGACCGACCTTGCAAGTTCGGTCCATTCCAGTAGCTACCCAGTCGGGAAATTTTCTGGCTCGACCGAACTTGCAATCCGGTCGCAAGTTCGGTCCATCCAGTAGCTTGCATTATGGGAATTTTTCTGGCCGACCGAACTTGCAAGTCCGGCCATTCCAGAAGGTTTCTGACGGGAGAATTTTCTTGTCCGACCGAACTTGCATGTCGGTCGCAAGTCCGGTCGATTCCAGAAGGTTTCCCGTCTTTGTAAATCTGGGCTCGACCGAACTTGCAAGTCCGGTCGCAAGTCCGGTCCGGCCCAGTACTTCATTTTAAATTCTGTTTTCAGCTCTATACTTTGCCCATTGTTTCCCCAATCTTCCTACATGTAATCCCACATGTTTTAAAACACTACTTAGGCCCTCCAAATTGCCTTAATTCATCCACCAAATCCATCACTAAATCCATCAAATAACTTACACAATTCCCTCACTTCTTTCCAACACTTGTAATAGTTTTTGTTACACTTATCGACAGATTTTACAATTCAATTCTCCCATCCAATACTTTCTCAACAACAATGCCATTCCTAGCATTCTAAATACCTCTCCTTACCATACCCATTCATTTCCAAGCCATTCACTACCTATACCCAAGTTCCAACACTCATCTTACCAAAATCCTGCGCATTAAATTCTCCTAGCTTCTCCAATGTGTTCTTATACACTTTGCTACAGATTTTACACTCCTTATTCCTCATACTATAATTACCATTTCAATGGTCATTAAACATCTCTACTATCCTCAATACATACCTTGGTTCTCCCATTCACCAAGTCATTCCTTAATGCACAATTCCTACAAAATTTTGCCATAACTCATCTACTTTCCTTACTTATCCAGACACATCCTTTCTCATCCAGTTCATCCCTATTCTAGCCAAACCACAAGGGTTCTACCAGCACACATACTAAGAAGTCTTAATACACCAATATTCCTCCTCAATTCACAATACAAACACTCATACACAATTATTTGGCTCTAAGGCCTACAATCCACATACTTGCTCTTAATATTCAAACTTCACAATTCTCACTACTAGTACAAGTTTTTGGGTTCCTTAAATATTTTACCCATTCCCATTACTCTAATGAAGTAAAATTTAACATTAGGAAGGAGCTCTTACCTTGAGCTTATACTTCCTTCTTTCTTTTCCATTTTTCCCTCCTTCTCTCTTCCTTGTCCAAATCGGTTTTTGTGGGGGATGGAGTTACCAAACTCCATCCCAACACCCAAATTACACAAAGAGAACATAATTAATTTACTAACCCTCATATTAACACTAATTCATTGAAGTGCTTTAAATACAATTCTAGGGTTTACCTTTGGGGTGCTTTAGGAGGGGTTTTAGCCCTTGGTTCAAGAAGGAGAATCCACCACCATTGCTAGGTGAAAATTGATGCTCAAAAGAAGAGAGAAACAAGGCATTACAAAGGGCTAAAAATCGGTTTCCAAGGGAGTGGAGGAACTTGAATCTTTTATGAAGATTTCTACCTTGTTGGAAAGAGGAGACTCCAAGCTTCACAATGTGCTTTTCTCTTCAAATGGGGAAACCCATGGAGATGAAGTTGCTCATTTTCGGATTTTGAAAAGATAGAAATGTGAGCTTGAGAGAGGAGTTCAAATATGTATTTTTTGTTTTTGATTTGGAGCTCACAGTGGATGGAGCATGAGGTTGAAGTTGGAGTTGCCATGGAGGTTCCCTTTGGGGCTTCAAAATCGCCCAACCAGAGGAAAGAGAGGAGGGAAATCGGTGGGGTGAGGAAGAAGGAAGAAAGAGAAGAGAGAGAAGTGAGGTGAGAGAGGGTGGGGTTACCTTTTTATTTTCTTATTTGTCCTTTAGTTTATTAGGAGTTGACGAGGGTGTGTGAGAGATGGGGGGGGGCTGTCGCCCAACACACACACACCACACACACACACACACACACACACACACACACACACACACACACACACACACACACACACACACACACACACACACACACACACACACACACACACACACACACACACACACACACACACTCACATTTTGCTTTTTATTTACAAAAGTGGACACACTAGTTTTATTTTATTACACTCTCACCCCTACTTCCCGGTTGTTACAGTTTTTACTAACCGGAACCCGTTTTCCCGGAATTTTCTCGTTTAATCATTTTTATTGATTATTAAGCTTCCATAAATGCTTAATAATTATTATTTAATGATTTATAATTTTTACGGGTCTGTTTGACCACTTAAGCACGTTTTCGGGTTTCCTCGAAAAACGTGCGCTAAAGCTCTTTTAGCGTTTTAATACATTTCTTGGATCCGTTTTCTTCGGGAATCATTCCCGTATACTAATTAGGCATGAATAAGCCTTAGGAATCCTTACGATACTATAACCGAGGTCTCGTACCTCCTATGGTTATTTAACGCTCATTTTAGCGTTTTCCGCTTTAAGCGTTTTTCTCATTTCTTTGGATTTATTTTCTTTACCAAAATTACTTAGGCACTATTAGGCCCTTAAATACCATATTAAATAATTAATCACCATATTTAAGTTCGGGGTATTTCAATCTACCCCCCTTAAAGAACTTTGCCCTCAAAGTTGGTGAATCTAATACTGTTACTCGTACATATACTCTATGCTAAGGTTATGACCTCTACATATACTTGTCAAACTCCAAATGTCTGACATGATGCATACTACGCATCCAAACAGCATGTCACTGCATGCATAGCAATCAAAAATATCCGTTTTACTCTCTCCAAGGGGGTCCATCCGAGACAATTAGGTACAATCCTCCCCCAATGGAGAGTGATCCCTCAGGTACCGGTCACGTTTGAACACTTACGCTTTCTGGTTCACGGCCGTCATGACTTGAGCACTTACGCTTTCTGGCTCTACGGTCCTTTGGTTCTGATCAAATTCATTTGCACATATAGAGATCCTCAGGCACTTACTCATACTTACTTACTCATACTTTACTCATACTTACTCATACTTACTCGGGACTACACTGCCCCAGTGCCCTTGGAAAAATACAAAACACACACTGTTACCGTACACCCGGTGTAGTGGTTTCAAACTACTCTACACTTCCACAGACTCAAAACTAGCTTCACCTCCTATGGTTTCGACCGGATACCCGTGCCTAGGCATGGAAGATCCACTAGCGCCGTGGGAGCGGTTTTAAAACCGATCCTCATTCTCAAGTTTGAAGAAAACATTGTACCAAATTAGTTTTGGAAATTCATTTTGAAAACTTGCATACATCTCCCAATTTCAATTTATGATGATTTCCTATTACTAGTGTTATTATTGTGGCCACTTAAGGGAGCTTCCAGAGTCCTTCAACCCCAATGTGATCAGCATTGGTGTTGAATTATCCTTCCACCCAATTTGTGTTCGGCTTCCCTTGATCGCTAGCAAATCAAGTTCCACTTCCCACCTCAATACAAACAGACAGATTGTCAAACATTATTTCGTTTTCTATCTTTTTAATCTTGCTACTCATAATCATACACATACATTTCCAATTTATATGATTCACTTACTTACTTACTAATCATTTCATCAATTATTGCTACATCTTCTCCAACTGCTATACTTTAAGAATTCAAGGGTATAATATCCCATTAATTTGCTATACTCCAATTTATACTCATAAAATACATCGGTTGTACACCGATTCATACTCATTACATACGTCGGTTGTATACCGATTCATACTCATTACATACGTCGGTTCCGTACCGATTTATACTCCTCAAGTCTCCCATACATACTCATTCTTCATACTATTACCAATCGGGTTTCTCATTACCCTGGAGTTTCTCTACTCCTTTTTCCTATACTTGCTTCTCAAATAACCATAATTACACGATGAGTGAATACAAATGTTTATGTAACATAAGTATCAATCATCCAAAACAAATACTTTTGCGCTATGCGCATTGTAGTTTACGCACTTGTCACGTAAAACATACATTTCGCGGTTTTCGCTCTACCCCCCTTAAAAGGGATTACGCCCACGTAATCTACCATGTGTCAACATTGGACATCGGTCGAAGGCATTCAGCCGTCATGGAATGGTTCAGTTTCCATGCGGTCCGTTATACAATGTTCCTTGATCAACGGGTCTTAACCGTACTATCAGTTAGTCCCTGCATCAAGAATTTCCATCGGAGTTATTCAACTCTTAACCGGATTCGGTCCTAGCCTAAATGGCTTTGAGGCATTGGTGATTAGCCTTTTATTCACTAGGTGTATTTCGCTTAGAATTCTGGGTCCACTAGCTTCTGCTGTGCGACCCTGATAACTTGGGTTATTCGCCCTTCTTGTTATCTTAAATGTACTGTACAACACCTTTTATCCATCTTATTGTGGGAATAAGGTTTATTGACCAAGTGTGGTGTTCTCTTACCGTGCTCGAACTCGATGAGTTGTAGATTCATAACCAGCTCTCTGGCAGTCTATATACATACTGTTGTGTTTGTAGTGATCATTCACTTGGTTTCTCCGACTTATTGTCGGTTGAGGTTAAGTCACTACTTAGTTGTAGTGCTTCCTCTGTTGTTAGTAGCTTCTGAATTACACCAGTTCTCTGGTTCATTACAAGTGTTCTTTACTTGTATGACCTTGCATTTTCCATGCGTCGGTCCTTGTGACTTTCTTAAGTCTCCTTTCGCTTTTATTCCAATGGAATTCACATCTTGTGATTGTTGGTGTGTTTCACACTCTTCGTGCTCTTTGGCCTTAGGCCGCACGGTTTGTTTCCAAGATTTTGCTCAACTGGCTTATGCCATGTTGACTGGTGAAAGGAAGGATTCACCACGATTTACATTTCCTCATATTCCTAGCTATCCCACTCGATCATTAACTGCACAAGTGCAATACCAAAACACTCAGTCATACAGAGTGCAGAGGCGTAAACGCTTGGCAGTAACTCTCTTATGAGATCACAATAGAAATTATTGTTACTCCTTCAGGTGGTGTTTCATCATTTTGTGCGGACTCCTGGCTTGTTGCCCGGTCTGTCCACTATCTCAAATTAACAATTTCCATAGCATTAGTGATTACTCATATACATTGGTCGCCTGTTGTGCACCATGTTCTTACAGATTCCATAGTATTGGTTTACATGGCGTCCACTGTTGCTAGCTTCAGCTCATGCATTTATACAATGGTTTCCCATGTATTTGGCAATACCGAATATGGTATTCCTTTATTTTTCTGAGCTCCCTAAGCATCATTGGTTTTATAACCGGTTATTCCTTGGTTGTCAACAATTGCTGTTGAGGCTTATTTCACATTGCTTGTCAATAATTGTACGCTCAAGCTTGGCTACATCAGTAGTTCTGAAAGGGATATATTTCCCGACAGTTACTGATGGTATCCCATTTTTGGGTTCCACGTGTTCACCGCCCTTGCGGTCTCACATTCATGAGGGGCATCCTCAATTATTGGTTGTTACTCTTTTATCGGTGTCATCCTTGACCACTTTCCATATAGTTCACCTTGGTTTTGCAACCGTTGGGTTGTGTGGTAACAGTTTCATGGCTTACTAGCCATGTTACCTAGAGCTCTGCTCATCATAGGTCGTTCACAAGTGGTTATTCCTCCATAAGGCATTGCTGGGTTTGGAGGTGATACTGGGCTCCCTGACAAGATCGTCGCTTCACGCTTCCGTCTGTTGGAGACCCTTTTTGTATTTTGGTATTGATCGATACCGTTTATTAATTTGGGGTATCCCTTATCAAGTGGGATCCCGTCGGTGTTCTAACCGGTTGCTCGTTCCGATTGTGGTGTTTTTACCACGGCATCTCGTTCAACTGTGTTGACTTGCTACCCTTTATGGATTGCTCCTGGGTATTACCGATTATGCGGTAGCATCTGGCGTGTATGAGTATTTTCAGTTTGTTGTCCTACCTTGCGGTTCTGGATCTGAGTTATCCGTTTCCGGTTGTAACGTCTCCCGTTCTTAGGGTAGACCATTGGTGTTTTTTCCTTGTGTTATAACGGATTTGATATCCCTTCCGGTGATGAATGGTATTTCCAGTACCTTATAACATCGTCCTGTGTTTTGTGGTAGTTGATCTGGGAATTCTATCCCGTTCATTGAGCACTGATGTGTTAATGTTAGGCATTTGCCTTACTGTGCTTAGACTGGGTATTCCTTCCAGTTATCATGCTTTACTTAGATATATTCGAGACATATCCAATGTCTTATCCCGTTGTTAGTGCTTCTTGCACTTTCAACTCTAAATGGTTCTCCTGAAGTGAGTTTCTGACTCCTTAGCTTGTAGCTTATCTGAGTTTCCTTTGTTCGGTTGAGGTAACCAACTGTTCTGTTTCAAATTCACTTATGGTCCGTAGAACAGAGTTGACTACTTCCCGTGTTTCGTACACTACATGTATACATACGTGGGGTACCGTCTTGGCACGTTACCACTTACCTAACTATCTATCAGGCCCGCAAGCTCATTCGGAGTGCGGTCGTCCCACATCCCGTATTTGGGTACACTCGTAGTGTTCGTCACACGCCTAGGTGAAGTATTCTATTGTCAACTCCTCTTGTATCATTCTATGATACTCACCGTAATTCCGTCTATTTGGTTTTAAAAATCCAAGGTTTAAAAGAAGAGTTTGTGATTTGAAAGAAAAATTTGGGTTTTGAAATAACAGTTCAGTGTTGAAAGGAATTCTTCATGGCGTTGCCATGTTTGCGGTCTTGACCAAGTTCAGCTTCTTGCTGATTGGTATGCCCTTAATACAATGGTCGTGTCATTAGGCCTTCCCGAGGGTTCGTTATTTAACATCCTTAGGATTGGTGATCCTATATTTGCTCCATTCGTCATAGCAGTACTTTGACAAGTATCTGCGGGTTGTTAAAAGTATTCCAATCGTCTTGTAGTTGCTGCACTTGCCCTGGGCAAGTGCGCGGGTAGGTTGTTTTTCGGTTAACGCATACCGGTGGCGGTATCGTTTCCATCCATGATTGGTGGTTTTATTAGGTCTTCATTTGATCTTTTGATCTTGGGGATCAATCTCCTGAGTCGCTTCTCAGTGTACTAGACGTGGTTGTCGTCCATCCGGGTGTCTCACACCTTCAGTGTGGTCAACGAGACCTGACTTATCCTTAGAAACCAGGCTGTGGTCCTATAGGTGTATGTGCTATGATTTCTTTCATAGTTATCTGAACTATGTTGTTCGGTTATTACAGCCTCTTGGCATGTAGGTTCGGTGTTAATCTAACCTCGACTAATTCCTTAGTCGGTTGGTATACCGTTGTTGGTATCATCAGAGGTTACAGTCCGTAGACTCTCTTGTCTAGGGTTGTTACTCCATTTTCCTTGCTTCATTGCACGACTGTGCTTCTCTTCTTGCTGGCTACACATGGTTCTCGCGACTGCGAAGCATGTCGCCCCATGGTGCCATAAATTCCATTATCCTTATGCTTAGGATCTTCATTCCTCCGCCATTAAGTGCGGTCCTTGTCATTCAACAGGAACCGTCTTCGGGACTTCCAGTTCTTGGACTCTACCGTAAGACAGGTTCTTTTCTAATAAAGTTTACTTGCAACTGCCAGATCGGGTGTTACCCGAGTGTGAGAGGTCTTTCCATCTCTCTGGCGTTCTTGTCCCAACTTATAACGGGGAACGCGGAGGGCGGGTATGGTTACTGTAGGTATCCATATCACACTGGAAATTCCTATCTAGCGTCCTCACACACTAGCACTCAACCCATAGCCCTAAGTCTCTACTTCCTAACTCGGTATTTACCTAAACTCGGTATTTCATCCATCAGAGCGATACTTCGCTCTGATACCACTTTTTGTAACACCCCTACCGCTAATACCATCATTACTGTACAAATACTTACCTTCGCAGCGGATACTCCTTACACGACGGCGGGTGTACAATGCCGTTAGTCACCCACGTGACTAACAAGGCGAGTTACAATACTACATACTATCGGTCTGATGAACATGAACATACCGAGTACTCTACACAATACAATACTTCCCATTGCATACTCATCCATAATCCAATTACAACTCCAATACATTACTATACCGAGTATACTACAATCCTCAAAATTACCGATACAGTCTAAACATCCAAATTCTTACTACGTTAACACATACAATTCCCTTTACTCAACTACCCATGCTTATGTAGCAGTCCCCGTCTTACTCTCTCGAACGGTGAACAGCTTCGGTACCTGCACACTAAAAAAAAGGTCCCCCGAGGGGGTCAGCTTACGCTGCATATGAAATCCGCATATACCGCGTGCTAACCGCGGTACGCCGACTACTTTGGGTCGGATATACATGGAGTTCATTTTACATGCATACATACATACTCATGTTGCAACAATACAATCAGGGATACCTACATAAGTACACTAGTTCAATACATACCAAGGAAGACAACTCAATAGTCAACCATTCGTATTTGTTATACATTCATTACTCTCCGTACTGAGTTCGGTGTTCGTTACTCTACCCATACTTACTCCTTACTCCTACATACTCATCACTCCATATTCAATACCTTACTCGTACACGATCCTTACTCTGCACTCGTTACTATACTAGTGCTTACTCACTACTCAATTCTCCATACTTACTCTTACACGCTCAATACTCGATACTTACTCATACGTACTCAATACTCGGTACTCATCACATACTCATACTTGCTTCTTACTCGATGCTCATTACTTGGCCTCTGGGCGAGTCATACACAAGACTCACCGCCGGACCTACAATACGAGGGCTATACGCTTAGCTCCTCAAATACTCAAATGTCCGTACTACCGGACTACTCGAATTCCCAACACTCTTCTCTCAGAGTATATTACAATTTCGTGGATTAGCCTAGAAGTATCTCTCTCGATAACCTCTGTTAGCTTAGGGAATTTCCACCGCCTAGTATCCTCAGATTTAAGGGTTTCCCCAACTTATCGAATACTCTCTCGTTCGGGGCATACTTACATCAGTCGGGTCCTCTCATAATGGGTCGACTAATTACTAAGGGGATTGGAGATCCCTCATCATTCTTTACTACTCTCATGGTTCATGTTTTGCACCAAGATTAATTCCTCTAATAGAGGTTACTTATATACTTCCACTACGTTTTGTTTGTGGATTATTCATTTCGTTTCTCCTACCGTTATCGGAAGGTTATTACTACCGTACACTCCCTCACATTCTAGTGAGTCCGTTGGGTTGCGTTATCGTTTATTGATTCGATAATTTAGTGCGTTGCTACGTTTCCATTAGTTCACAATATGACTCTTACTACGAGTCAATACACAATAAGACTCATCTATGAGTCGGTCTACGCACTAAGTAAAGCCACACAATCAATCAGGAAAGGTTAGCTCACACAACATACATCAAGACATACAATGAAGGCAATAAACCATTTTCATGCTTTAGTCTTGATTAGCCGGCATACAACATACAAATCAACGTAACTCGGTTAGCATACGGGGCATGAGGAAATCATACCTTTCACCGGAGTTAGCTTTAACACGTGTTCCCTTGTTCCTTGGTTCACACTTGTTCCACTGATAATGTTTCAACATTATTATTAATGCTATACTCTTACGATACACAAATAATTACTACTCCCGTACTTACCCCGTTATCCCGGTGTACTTAATGTTTTTATACTCGTAACTTGCTTGGTTACTTTTACACTTGCTTTCATACTCATTACTTTCTTACCTACTTTATTATTCAATAGTGTACTACTACATATATGCATATATGTGTATAGGCATATATATATATATACATATGATTATCATAATCATATAGCAAAATAGTTTTTTTTTTTTTGACTCGACCGGACTTGCGACCGACCTTGCAAGACCGGTCCATTCCAGTAGCTACCAGTACGGGAAATTTTCTGGCTCGACCGAACTTGCAAGTCCGGTCTCAAGTTCGGTCCATTCCAGTAGCTTGCATTACGGGAATTTTTCTGGCCAACCGAACTTGCAAGTCCGGTCGCAAGTTCGGTCCATTCCAGAAGGTTTCTGACGGGAGAATTTTCTGGTCCGACCGAACTTGAATGTCCGGTCGCAAGTCCGGTCGATTCCAGAAGGTTTCCCGTCTTTGTAAATCTGGGCTCGACCGAACTTGCAAGTCCGGTCGCAAGTCCGGTCCGGCCCAGTACTTCAATTTTAAATTCTGTTTTCAGCTCTATACTTTGCCCATTGTTTCCCCAATCTTCCTACATGTAATCCCACATGTTTTAACACTACTTAGGCCCTCCAAATTGCCTTAATTCATCCATCAAATCCATCACTAAATCCATCAAATAACTTACACAATTCCCTCACTTCTTTTCCAACACTTGTAACAGTTTTTGTTACACTTATGCTACAGATTTTACAATTCAATTCTCCCATCCAATACTTTCTCAACCAATGCCATTCCTAGCATTCTAAATACCTCTCTTTACCATACCCATTCATTTCCAAGCCATTGCACTACCTATACCCAAGTTCCAACACTCATCTTACCAAAATCCTGCGCATTAAATTCTCCTAGCTTCTCCAATGTGTTCTTATACACTTTGCTACAGATTTTACACTCCTTATTCCTCATACTATAATTACCATTTCAATGGTCATTAAACATCTCTACTATCCTCAATACATACCTTGGTTCTCCCATTCACCAAGTCATTCCTTAATGCACAATTCCTACCAAAATTTTGCCATAACTCATCTACTTTCCTTACTTATCCAGACACATCCTTTCTCATCCAGTTCATCCCTATTCTAGCCAAACCACAAGGGTTCTACCAGCACACATACTAAGAAGTCTTAATACACCAATATTTCCTCAATTCACAATACAAACACTCATACACAATTATTTGGCTCTAAGGCCTACAATCCACATACTTGCTCTTAAATATTCAAACTTCACAATTCTCACTACTAGTACAAGTTTTTGGGTTCCTTAAATATTTTACCCATTCCCATTACTCTAATGAAGTAAAATTTAACATTAGGAAGGAGCTCTTACCTTGAGCTTATACTTCCTTCTTTCTTTTCCATTTTTCCTCCTTCTCTCTTCCTTGTCCAAATCGGTTTTGTGGGGGATGGAGTTACCAAACTCCATCCCAACACCCAAATTACACAAAGAGAACATAATTAATTTACTAACCCTCATATTAACACTAATTCATTGAAGTGCTTTAAATACAATTCTAGGGTTTACCTTTGGGGGTGCTTTAGGAGGGGTTTTAGCCCTTGGTTCAAGAAGGAGAATCCACCACCATTGCTAGGTGAAAATTGATGCTCAAAAGAAGAGAGAAAACAAGGCATTACAAAAGGGCTAAAAATCGGTTTCCAAGGGAGGTGGAGGAAACTTGAATCTTTTATGAAGATTTTTACCTTGTTGGAAAGAGAAGACTCCAAGCTTCACAATGGTGTGCTTTTCTCTTCAAATGGGGAAAATCCATGGAGATGAAGTTGCTCATTTTCGGATTTTGAAAAGATAGAAATGTAGAGCTTGAAGAGAGGAGTTCAAATATGTATTTTGTTTTTGATTTGGAGCTCACATGTGGATGGAGCATGAGGTTGAAGTTGGAGTTGCCATGGAGGTTCCCTTTGGGGCTTCTGATGAGTGTCCAAATGAGCATATTTATTAGGAGTATTTCATGTATAATATTAGCACTTTTCTTGCTCATTTCTCCACTTCGGTTGATTTTCCTCTAGTTTATGTTTTATTGTCTATCTCACAAAATTATTGGTTTAACATGAGGAAAACCAAGCCGGGAGTAAAGTAGACGAAGAGACGAACGCGTAGACGCAGACGGCTCAGAAAACGGAGTCCAAACGAAGAATCTAGAGCCGGTCAAAGTTCGAAGGAAAATAGGTCACGGTCAAGGTGTAACCGCCCAAATATAGGCGGTCAAGACACACCAGAACCGCCCAAAGATGAGGCGGTCAAGACATGAGGCAACCGCCTGATTTAGAGGCGGTCAAGAGACAACAGAACCGCCTGTTTAGAGGCGGTCAAGACACACTGAACCGCCCAAAAATGGGGCGGTCAGCACAAAGAGAACCGCCTCTTTAAGAGGCGGTTAGGGCTAGAAATTCCACCGGACTAGTTTTCTTCTTCGCGCACTCGTCGTCTTCAACTTGGAACGCCATATCTATCTACTCCGCACCGCCTACCATAATTCCCTCACGTACTGAGCTTCTGTCCCCTGCAATTAATGCTTCAATAAATGAAGCAATCAGTGAAGCAAATATCTACGGGAACCTCCTCATTTCTTCTATAAATACCCAACTCTTACAGCCTTGTACGAGTGCACGGAGAAAACCAGAAAATCATTCACACTCACCTCATCTCATTCTCTTCTTCCAGTAAATCACCCCGTATACCATTTCACTCCATTAATTCTCTAAATCATCCATTTCACTTATAATAACTTACGTACATGTTTTTCTCTTCGACCTCTCCATTTCTCCATTCACTAATCACGTCTCCGTGCTGTAATTTCGCCCAACCTCTGTCAGATTTATTACCAGTTAATATGTCTGGCTAAGGAGGATTTACTCCGGGCAAGGGTTTAAATTATGGTTAGTTTAATTATGTAATAAATATTTCTACCGGTTAAAATAAATACAGTTTGTTACGCTTAAAGGTTTCCACTCAGCATTTTAATAAATTACATGGATTTGTTAAAATGCTTTCTAAGTCTATTTTGATCAGACCAGGTGATAAATAGACAGGTTATTTAAGCCGTAAATTTGGAGAAAACTTATTATGATTTAATGAGTTAGTATTTACAGATGCAATTATAATTCCTTGAATTTAACGTCCATTTACTTAGTATTGCTCGAAGCCTGATTGACCGAGCATTTTCTGGTAAATGAGTTCTTAAGGGTCTATGATTTAGTCCTTAGGATAATAACAGGAATTTTTGCCAAACTAATTTATTAAACCGGTAGAGATAGCATAGTTAATCTAATTATATAAAACCTGAACCCGGAGTTCCATCTAATTCATCTGCAATCAGTAATTTAATCTGCTATTTTAATTCTCTAAACAAGTCAATTAACTTCCCCCCTTTTTGTGACAAGCTTAGGTAAAAATTAATTCACCTAGTCCCACGGTTCGATATCCGGTCGCTTACACTTAGCTACACTACTACGACCGGGATTAATTTGCAGCCCGACTGTTATTTTGGGTTTTAATTTTCTTCTTTTACTTAATCTCACCTGCATAATCACTCACCAAATAACAAACCCTGCAGCTTCAAAATCGCCCAACCAGAGGAAAGAGAGGAGGGAAATCGGTGGGGTGAGGAAGAAGGAAGAAAGAGAAGAGAGAGAGTGAGGTGAGAGGGTGGGGTTACCTTTTTATTTTCTTATTTGTCCTTTAGTTTATTAGGGAGTGAAGAGGGTGTGTGAGAGTGGGGGGGGGGGGGCAGACACACCACAACACACACACACACACACACACACACACACACACACACTCACATTTTGCTTTTATTTACAAAAGTGGACACACTAGTTTTATTTTATTACACTCTCACCCACTACTTCCCGGTTGTTACAGTTTTTACTAACCGGAACCCGTTTTCCGGAATTTTCTCGTTTAATCATTTTATTGATTATTAAGCTTCCATAAATGCTTAATAAATTATTTAATGATTTATACTTTTTACGGGTCTGTTTGACCACTTTAAGCCACGTTTTCGGGTTTCCTCGAAAAACGTGCGCTAAAGCTCTTTTAGCGTTTTAATACATTTCTTGGATCCGTTTTCTTCGAGAATCATTCCCGTATACTAATTAGGCATGAATAAGCCTTAGGAATCCTTACGATACTATAACCGAGGTCTCGTACCTCCTATGGTTATTTAACGCTCATTTTAGCGTTTTCCGCTTTCCAAGCGTTTTTCTCATTTCTTTTGGATTTATTTTCTTTACCAAAATTATTTAGGCGCTATTAGGCCTTTGAATACCATATTAAAATATTCTAATCACCATATTTAAGTTTGGGGTATTTCAGGAGGAGCACCAGCCCACCCGCCACAGCCCAGGGAAACGAACTGGCTGAAGTCCGTTAGCGAGACCCGACCACCTACATATTCTGGGGAACCAGACCCCGTAGCTTTGGAGCGTTACATTGTTGAACATGAGAAGGCCTATGAAGCTTTACAAGTACCTGACAACAAGAAGGTCGCCATTGCTGCATTCCATCTGAAGGATGCAGCCAGTACTTGGTGGAGGTTGGTCAAGGACCATCACCTGGCTACGCCCGACTTTACGTGGGCTGCCTTTGTCGAGTTGCTGAGAGGGAAGTACTACCCAGCACATCTCAAACAGAAGAAGCGCCAGGAGTCCGAGACACTGACCCAAGGAGGTCTGACCGTGGATGAGTATTACGCTCGATTCATTGGTCCGCTGGACTTCATTCCCGGTGTGGATTACTCAGGGACCGTGAAGGTCGAGAAGTTCCGGGGAGGACTATTATTTCGCATTCAGATGGCGATGGGTGCTACCCTCTACACTACCATCCAGGTACTAACATGAAAGCCATAAAATTCTTTACTTACTACATTACCAATTAACTTTGTGAGAACTTACCAAGGAGATTCCAGGAGTGTTATGAGGCTGCCTCGAGGACGGAGCTAATGCTCCAGACTCGGGAAGAGACTCTCGGGGCCAAGAAAAGGAAGAACCCTGAGGGAGAGTCTGAGGGTGGAGGAGCATCTCCAGGCGAAAGCCAAAAGAAGGGAAAGTAAGGACTTATTCCATTTCAGATTATTTATCATATTAAATACCTTAGGAATGCTGACTCGAAACCTTAAATAGGAAATTCTTTCCAAAGAAAGGGCAGCAGGGTCACCAGGGGGCAAAGGGAAAAGAGCCCGTCCTTTGGTTGACCGGCCCAGCACCTTCTAAGGGTGAGAACACCTACCTCTTAAATTGAATTGTGACCTTAACCTTTAAATCATCAGATTGTAACTTAAACTTAATTACTACCATTAGGCACCAGACAGCCCCCGTGCCATTTTTACTGTAAGCGTTGTGGGAAAGACCATCCTGGGGTCGATTGCGAAGGCCGCAAAGTTGTCTGTCGGTGCTGCAAGAAAGAGAGCCATAGGGAATTCGAGTGCTGGATGAACCCAGAGAGCCGTAATTACAGGCCACCAAAGAATACTCAGAAGACCTCAGCTGGAGGATCTGGAGTACCACGAGGCGGTCAGGATGGCCAGACATCTACTGATGCTGGAGCCCTGAAGGGCAAGGGAGTAGATAGGACATGAGTCCCCTAACTCCATGAGACCGCTGGTGGAAGACTTTGTTTACTTACTATGTTGTGTGCTTACTTTGGATGTTAGAAGGAGCTATGTTATAAGTGTGTGAGAGTGTGTCATTGACCACTCGCCTTTTGTGTAAGACTTTGGGATTAGTTGTGTGTACTCAGTACCTATAAGCTTTAAACCTTGACGGATATATATGAACAAGATGTTAATGCTTACATTATCATGTATCAATACTCAAATGACGAAGAGTCAATGAGACCGTGAACTACTGAACTAGAATTTCCACCTGCATGGCGCACTTGCTATTGCAAGCGCTATGACAAGAAAACCACTGAAATTTCCATCTGCCTTGCGCACTTGACAGAGCAAGTGCAGCAACAGCAACAGCAACTGCAAATGCAACTGCAACAACTACTACTTTTTAGTCTTTTATTATTTGTATAAAAAAAATGTTTTTCAAACGTTTTCATACAAACCCTGAGAATAGAAACCTATACAACTATGGAAGGACCGTTAGTCCAACCACTGCAACTGGGAACCATACAACCACTGTGATTGTAAACCAAACCAGTTTAAACATTTGGGAATTTTCAGACATGGCTTATTAGCCAAATACCATCAGTGTATAACCACATTTAATGCTAATCACTACTAGTGATGAATGTTTAGTCCTTATGGACAAGCATACCCTTTGTAGATGCACCACCGTCAGTGAGGATGGTTGGGAAGTGGAGAGCCAAGTTGCTCAAGCTATTATGCAATCTACAATGCATCCAATTAAAAGGATGAGGGAACAAATATGAACTATGGATGAGATATTATCATGAGAAATAGGAAAAAAGGAATATGTATTGTACTCAATGAGATTGAATTAGGAGAACCAAGTTTGCTAGGTGTAGCACAGATTTTCCTTACACCGAGCTAAATAATGCTGGTTTATGACACAAATTACCACTGATGCCACCAGGGCAATAGCACTTATTACTAGATAACCGATACCATGAACTATTAAATAAAAAAGGGTAGAAGAAGAGAAAAGAAAACACGATATCCATCAGAGGGAGATTGACAACAGAATACTTCACAACACACGTGTGACAGACATTACTAGTTTATTAAACGAGACATGGGACGACCGCACTCCGTTAGGAGCATGTGGGCCTGACAGACTTATTTATGAGTTAGTCGGGTAAGTAGTAATGTATCAGTACGGTACCCCATGCAAGTAGACAAGTAGTGTTAGGAACACGAGAAGTAGTCAACTCCATACTACGGACAGTAAGACGGATTACCTCGAAGATGGACGATAAGAGCCACATTTAAAGCAACGGGCTAAAGAAATCAAGAACTTCCACCACAAGAGAGCAGTAGACAGTATGCAGAGAAGACAAAGAAAACTTTCAGGGACGTGAACACTAAGGATAGAAACAGGAAAACCCATTATGGACGAACAATATGTAGAACCCTCATAAGGATCGAGTAAACTTTTACAATCCAGAGGAAATCTACCAGATGATATGGATATAAACGCGTGACTACGCAAGGAGAAAAGATAAAGCTATATGATAGCACATATCTTAAGCAAGGAATAGTGGATTTGGAATGTACCACTCACAGGATAATTCACACATCTTATCCGTTGGACTCATGAGATATTAGCTGCTGAGAGTTTACGCCTCTGCACTCTGTAGGACTGAGTGTTTTGGTATTGCACTTGTGCAGTCATTAACTTAGTGAGAATACGGGAAGATGTAATGGATATCAACACGAGTGTGTATAAGAAAAAAAAGGAACTACAACAGTGTGTTACTCCAGAACAAAACCACCCGGAGACATGGATGACAAACATCATCTTTGTGGACATATAGGCTGGTACGTCTTAGTATTACAAAGACAAGTGCAAAGAGCACTAAGTACTAACAGTAGCCAATGTCATATTACATCTCAGACTGAATGTCAGTGAGAGAAGACACACGCATGTATGCTAGTGATCCAAACAAGTGGATTCACAGCAATGGAAAAAAAAGAGGCAAATTGAGCCTATGTTCATGGGTCTGCACCTCATATGGAGCGAGTGGGCCCATAAGAACGAACTTAGGAGAGAGCACAAATAGTTTGGTGCTTCATCCTTTATATATTGTGGAGCCCAGAAGGGCTAGAGTCATACCCGTCTCTCTGATATGAGGATAATCCACGAGTTGGTGAACTCTTTGAGAGCCAAGTATCCAGCGCTCCTTGTTGAGCGGCTGTTGTATACTTGTGGGGTACGGGGGCGTAACCCTTTTTAAGGGGGGTAGAGCCTCTTGGCTGTGCACATGTGTGCACTAAGTTTTGGTTGTTTAGTATGCATTGCATACAAAGAATTGGTGGTGTGCGGGGCATACGAGGTTGTTTGTTCAGTATGCATGGCATACAGTGAATTGTGAATTGGTTTTGTTGGTTATGCTTGGTACGCGGGGCGTGCGTTGTTTGTTTGTTTGTGTGTGATATACACTTGAATGTATGTACCTTATGAGATACTTGTTTGAATGATTGTAGGAACTTTTCTTATGCTATTTGTGATATGTATTCATATTTCTTTATAGAAGGATTACATATGGTATCGCCTATATATACGAAATACTCATTAGTTATGGAATGAGGAACATGAATGTTTGGACACCTCAGGAGGTTGTCAGGGTTGGTAAATGATAGGGAATGAAGGTGCTGATGGATCACCTATATCCATATTGTGATTGAACTAACGCCACCAACGTGATGGCTATGTTGCTGTATAAGCGCAATACGATGTGTGTGTAATGAATAATCACAATATATACATTATGGGAACAATGGGTAGTTATATGATATATCTCTATATACTTACCTACTTGATTAAGAGACTTCGGGACAAGTCTTTTTAAGGGGGTAGATTGAAATACCCCAAATTAATAAAACATGGATTAAATTCTAAATCACATAATTAAGGCTAAACATGCCTTAAAAGTCAACTGAGAAATAACTGGTCAACACAATACAAATGTTGCACCCTTTGTGTTTAGGGTAAATAAATACCCAAATGAAACTATTTTATGACCTAAAAAAATTGTCCTAAGAATTTCAAACATATTACTAAACATACTACAACCGTTGACAACTCCCAACACAAAGAACAAGCACTTTCATGCTTCAGGTCAAAAGGGGCAAAAATGTGCTCTAAGATACCTTAAAGGTCTAATGACCTCTAAATGATATAAAATTGGATACCATGATTAACATCATGTAAGGAACACAACAAAACGTTTGTCAAAGAAAACCAAGCCCAGAAACACCTTGCGACACAAAATGTGCACTAAAACTCCTTAAGCACTTTTTGTGTAATTGCCTTCTAAATTGGTTTTAAATGGGAAAAAGGTTATAATTACCCTTAATATGATAAAATATCATATTATATGATATTAGGAATTTAATTCCAGAAATTTACGAATTTTTACAAATTTAATATTAATATTAATAAAACCCTAAAGTGGGGCCCGTTTGGGTCAACATTGACTAAGTTGGTCAATGTTGACCATTGACCACGAATTGGACCTCTCAAAATCGATGGAGCTAGTCTCTTAATAGACCAAGAGACAAAACCCATGTGACAATAATTTATACCACATTACTTTTGCATAAAAATAAGAAAAAGTAAACTTTGCCTAATAAAACAAAAAAACTTGTCTCACCTCTTGCCTTCCCATGTGAAAGCCAGCCGAATGGAGCCTCTCCTTTCCCTGGTTACACGGCACCCTTATAAAGAAGAAGACAAGGGAGATGAGTCACCTATTCAATAATAGCTTAAAGTATCATTATTTATCTCATTTTTAAACAAAATTGGAATCAAATGATTCACCCACTCTCTCAATCATGGCCGGCTGTCCTTTCCTTGTCTCCACCGAAATGAGCCTGCAATAATCAACCCCAATCAGTCAATGGTGAGTCATCAAATCATTAAAGACATAAAATAAGGAAAAATGTGCTTTAAGCTTAATTTAGGTCATCCTCCTTCATTCTTCCTCTTCAGCCGAGATTGCTCCAGCCTTGGGATCTCTTTGGCTCCTCTTCCACCGTAGGTAAGTCTCCAAGCTCCATTGGAGAGAGCTCAAGCTCTAGGTAAGCTTCTAAGGCATAAAATGCCCATTTTCTTCTTCATTTCTTTCCTTTTTCCATTGATCTAGACTCCAACCTTTTCTATACATCTATGTAGAGTGTCTTGGAGGTTAAAGGAAGAAACATTTTCGGCCATAACCAGATCTAAGGAAAGAAAGTTCAAGTCTTGACCATTTAAGGTAAAAATGTGCTCTAGCACACACCTCTTCTTCCTTGTGAATTTCGGTTGTAAACCTTGGTTCCCTAGCCTTATTTTCTTCTCCTTTTCATGTAGATTTATTGGTATACCAAGATCTACAAGGAGTAGCTAGATCCAAGCCAAAACACCATTTTTGGCATCTTAAACAAGGTAAAACTTAGCTATCTTCCAAGCTAATTACCCACGGTTTTTACCTTGTTCTTGAGAGTGTTTTGATACCCTTTCTCTTCTGGAAAAATAGGGCCGAATAGATCTATATCAAGCTTGAAGATCTAAGGTAAAAATCCATGATTTCATGACTTAAATTACTTCTTATGGTTAGATCTTGCTTGGAGACTAACTAGGCCTTGTTTTCTGTTTGAAAAACATGTAAGAGAAGCTTTGGAGAAATTCTCCTTAAGGTGGCGAATCCAAACAAGGATTTACCTAAGCTAAATCAAGGTATAAATCACTTAAACATTAACTTTGCTAAGTTAAAATGTTCTAAGCTATTTCTAATATTATTGCCGTGAGAGAACATGGAAGTAAGGTCATTTTTGACCTAAAATGTTTAAAGAATGCTTAGTCAAATTTATCTAAGTGATTAAGTACATAAATGTCAAATTTAAGACATTATGTGGAAGTTTGGTAATTAAATGAAAATTATATGGTGAGGCCGAAGATAACTTAAGTATTTTGGGACATTTATGTGTAATTTATTTTGCAAGCCAATGTTTGTAATAAGGCCATGTATTTTAGGCAATTTTATTTATGCATTTACAAGCTTTTATTTAAGTTTTGTGTGTTATTTTAGATTACCGAAAGAAAGAGGGGTTATAGTGTAATTAAATTAAATTTAGGGGCTTAGAATGATAAGGCCGAAAATTAGAGTTAAAAAGGAGTTAAAATAAGTCTATAAGATTTTATAAAGTTTTGGGGTTAAATGGTAATTTTTGAAAAGCTTGGGTACAAACCATGAATAATGGAGATTAATGGTCAAGGAAATATTAAGGTGGTCAACCTTGACCATATGGTAGGTTTTGACCAAATTAAATAAGTTAGACAACTTATTTAAGGTTTTATAATAAGATAAGTACTTAATGTAATATTTTTTTTATAACATATGTGGTAAATATGTTATTACCGAAAATAAAGGGTGTACAATGGTATTTTAAACACCCATGGGCTATTAGGAATTTTTAGGAATTTATTGGGTTGATTTTGGAATTAAAATGAATTATATATGTATAATATAGTTATTATGTCATTATGACACTTTGGAGAAATATAGATGGTGGAATCACAAACCGAAGTATATTGTTAAGAAGATATTTATAACCCTTTGGAGAAATTTGGTGATTTTAGAATTTATAGAGCATTTATTAAGATATATGTATATATGAGTTTTAATGAATTATTAAACTATATGTTATAAAAAGGGCCAAATGGCAATAAGAAATATATTGAAGTTTATTCGGTTACTAAATAAAATAACCATTGGCTATACATTTTTATAAGTTAGAATGTTATATTAAAAGGAATATTAACATGGTAAAAGTTATGGGATATTTTGTAAATAAAGGAAACTATGGTTTATGGAAAAGAATAAGGTTTAATATATTTGCCTATGTGGCAATATAAAATAGTTTTTTATTGAAACTATAGGTTATAAATTAAAGGAAATAAGAATATCATATCAAATGATATTAGCATATGGAGTAACATTACATTATGTTATGTGGTCAAAATAGAATTTAAATAAATTCAAGGGCTTAACCGAATTGTTAAAGGTTGGAAAATGAATTTTAGACTAAGGTCTATAATGTTATAAATGTTATAACAATTATATGGTATTAAGGTGGTTTAATGAAATTAATACAAATAAGGTATTCACATTAAATGATGTGACAAACTATAAATAAATGGGATTTATAAACTAAGGTGTTTATGGAATAAACCTTAGGAGTTGTAATTATACAACATAAAATGTTACTCATGTTAGGATAACAATCTTAATATAAGTTGTATAATATAATACAACTAATGGGAATAATCATCTAATAAAAGATGATAAAATGTAACATAAAATATAAGAGTTTATTAAACTCATGGGAATTACCTACGCGGTAAATATATACATACACAAGAATAATGTATATAAGGTGGATATATATTTTGGTTGGAAACCATATGATTTAAAGGTGGTGGTTATTTTAAAAAATAATAATATATATAGTTACAAACTATATGTTATGAGTTTTTGAATGCAAATATAACTTGCTAAGATAATGGATCATATAATACATTGTAATGGAAGGTGGAAAATGATACAATATGAAAAAGAATACAATATAATATAAGAATGCATGCATACATGCAACTATAGGTTATGTACCTAAACTAGATGGTGGATAAGATTAAAAGAAATACAACGAATTAAACTTAACAGTTGAAATGTTTTGACGTACGCGTTTTAAGTAACAAAGCCGACTATTTTAGAGAAACCTGTAACAAACAACTGTAGAAAACAGGGGTGAACTGCCGGGGTTACTTATTATTCGGAAATACCGGATGTAGTTAGTCATGGAGACTGACTTATAGTTTTAATACCGTTTAGATTATACTTCTGACAAGACGCTTGACGAGCTAGTGGACTACACGGAGCATAGGATCTTGCTGATTCATACTCCACCGTAATACGATCAGGGTGAACGGTATGTAAAGGGGTTTGATCCGAGTTGTCCTAAGGTTGCTCCTTGGGCTCGGATTTGGTTGATATAACTTGTATGTTGTTATGAGTCTCTGATTGTCTCTGAGGGCTTCCTCAGTTCAGACTTCTGTGTGATATGTGATAAGATTGTTTGTCTGAATGTGTTAATTAATATGCATGAATTGTATATTTATAGCTGCTTATTATTTACTGTTGTTGAGTTAACAGTATTGGTTCGTATATATGAATCTATATATATAAAACGAACTAGCGGCTATGGTGCTATCTTATATGAAATATAAGGAACGTCAGTAAAACGTTGTAGCACTTGGATAATAACTTATACATATTATCCAAGACTTTTATACGGAGCATTGGCCTTTCTATACGCCGCTCTCGTATCTAACACTGGATCCCGAGTTTACAGACTCCGGATTGGACTAATGACCTTAGTCTGCTGTGTTAGGGGAAAAAAAATGGTAATGCGATGTGATGGTATAATTAATTAATTAAAGGAATGGAAGTAAAGCCAAGAGGATGTGGCTCTTGGTGTGCGCTGTGATCACAAAAACGATACCAGGATGCCCGCGTACGGGTCCGTAAGTATCAAGAAAATTTCCCGTGAGCTAGAGTGGCTCGTTGGTCGGAGACTCTACCGTTGGAGTGGCTACTGCCGTGGGTGACCGCCATAATATATGGGTAACTAGAGACATGTCGTTTTAACGAGACATTGTCACTAGGTATAACTGAACAACTAAAACAATTGAGACTTATACAGTGGCGAACAATACCATGGACGAGACTTAATACTTGTTTATTATTCTCGTTGTTTCGCTTTGTTGTTCATTGGTTATACTTGTGGTTATTTTGTTGTGTGTTGATGGTTGGATGGAGCCTACAAGGCTAAGGTAAATTAAATATGAAAACTGTACGCTACGGCGAATGTACATTGTACATAATATTGTTATTACTCGATACGTTCGATATATAAACGTTGTGTGGAATATTAAATGAATGTTTGGATATTTGGATGGATGGTTGAATGTTTTTGGATATTTATTACAGTAATGTTTATAATTGTAAAATGGTAAAGCATGAAACCAATCTAATAATAAGATGGTTAAAATGACAAGTGACCATTAGGGTCCAGGCCCGGAATACTCAGCGTCTATCGCTGATACTACACCATTACAGGTTGTTGATCATTGTCGGAGCTGAAGAGCAGGAACAGGGTAATTGGAGATGTTGTATAGCAATGAAGATGGTGTATGGTCTTATAAGGTTGTGTATTTTCAGGTTTGGGTAGACGCTCACTTGTCGATGTTTATGATTTATGGATTTAGTATGATGTATAGGAATTTCTCGTTATCACTGCGGTTAGCAGTTTGTTTATTTTGGAAGTTGGATGTAGTTTGGCTACGTTGCTCGCATGGGCGAGTAATGGCCGGTGACACCCGAGTGAGTTTTGTAATTGTTGGTTATTTTCCGCTGTGAGACGTTTTATTTATTGCTACGTGAGAGATTATATCGTGATTATGGAGAGGGGTGTTACATTTTTAATTTCCGAACAGACCTATAATCTGTTCTAAATTATTTTTCCACCCACAAACTTTCTATAATTACAATTTGACCGAATTTATAACATATAGTTTTATAATATCATCAAAACTATATATTATACACTTATCTTATTAAAACACCTTATATTATTCTAAAAATCACCAAACTATACCAAAAGGTTGTAAATATCATTCCTAACCCACAAACTTTCGATTATTACACTTCCACCCCATTTTCTTTTCTAAAGTATAACAATGACATAATAACTATATATTATACATATATAGCTTATTTTAATTCCAAATTCAACCCAATAAAATCCTAAAAATTCCTAATAGCCCATGGGTGTTTAAAATACCATTTTACACCCTTAAGTTTCGGTAATCTCCATACATACCCCACATGTTATAAAAATGTTACAATTAAATACTTATCTTATTATATAACCTTAAATAAGTTATTTAACTTATCTAATTTGGTCAAAACCTACCCTATGGTCAAGGTTGACCTCCTTAATACTGCCTTGACCATTACTTTCCCTTATTTATGGTTTTAACCCCTAATTTTCCAGAATTACAAATTAGCCCCAAAACTTTATAAAATCTTATAATTTTTATTTTAAATCCTTTTAACACCTAATTTTCAGATTTATTATTATTTAGCCCCCAACTTTGATTTAATTATAGTTTAACCCCTTATACTTTGCGGTAATATTTATTTATTACCTAAAACTTAATATAAAACTAAAATACATAATTAAAATGGCCTAAAGTACATGGCCTTATTACAAACATTAGCTTATAAAGTAAATTACACATAAAAGCCCCAAAATACATATAACTCTCGGCCTTACCATATATTTTCCATTATTTACCAATCTTCCACATAAAGTCTTAATTTGACCTTTATGTTACTTAATTACTTAGATAAATTTACTAAGTCATTTCCTTAACCACTTAAGGTCAAAATCAGATCATATAAGCTAGGTTCACTCATGGAAATACATATACATAAGTTTAAACATGTATCAATGTATCAAAGTTAAGGTTTAAGTGATTTATACCTTGATTTAGCAAGGTTAAGACCTGGTTGTAGACACCAAAAATTCTCACCATATAAAGAAAAATCCAAAAGATAAATAAAATAAGAGGGTTGTCGCCTTTCTTTACAAAACTTGTTCATGTGCATACCAAAATGAAACTGTCATTTTATGACAAAAATTTTAAATTGATTTTCAAAGCATCCGTTTTCAAACCCGTCCTTTTCTTATTTACTTAGTTTACCATTTTATTTTCGATTTATTTCATGTTAGTCGGTTCTGTTTTATTCACTTATTTATGTACCTATTCGCTTTATTTTGGGATGTACTATTTCATTGCTTGTTTACTTTATCTCATTTCATTCCATTGATACCTTTACTTGTATTTTCTTTATCGGTACTTGTTTTTATTTTGTCTTTATCATTATTATTTTTAGAATCACTTTCATCATTTTATGTACATTTTCATTATTATATTCCATACTAGCATATTTCGTTTTGTCACTAATTCGATTAAACTCCCTCTCATCTCATTTTATTTTCGTACTTCCTTTTTGAATCTTATTTACTACTATTCGTACATATCTATTTCAATTTCCATTTTTATGGCTTTCACTTGTGTTTTTATTTCATTGTGTTAGTACTATTTCATCATTTCATATACTTATTATCATTTTATTTCATTTGTTTAATACTTAATTATATTTTCATTTTATTTATTTACATTCCTTTATTTCATGACTCTTAGGAGGAAAACAATTCGTTATGTTAGATAAAACCATTTCGTCTTACTGTATATTTACATTTAGAACACTAGCGCTTTGGAAAGGTTCATTTACCCAAACATTATTTTTCACATTTGTATGTTGAGTTCTAAGTTAGCATAGTTGGTTAGTGTGCTCATTTGGGAACCAATAGATATTAGGTTCGAAATTGACTAAGACTAATGTTAGTAGTCATTTTTGTTTTAATTCCGGTCAAACCAGAATTTTATACTTTAACCAAATTGGAGCCCAGTCCACCCCAGCCCAACACGGTCTATTGTCAGGCCCACTCACAATCCAAGCCAGTTCAGAGGCAGTCAGCACAAAACCCTAGCCCACTGCACCAATTGAAACCAACTACTACCTCATGTTATAAAAGAAGAAAAGAAAACCCTACTGTAGCAGGCAGATTAGCCGATCACCCAAGCTTCATCTTCAAAAAACAATACCGGGATCTCCAACTTCATCCCCTTCCTCTGAGCTGTGTAATCTCGGCACAAAAAAAGAAAGAAAGAAGAAAGAACCAGAAACACCAAAAATTCGAGCATCCCTCGAGTTTTATGTCGTCTCTAATCTCTTCTTTCATCGATCGATCCTTCAAATTAAATCCAGTGGAAAAACAAATCCTCTTCCTGATGGTTATTCATAACCCAAGTCGTCGAACAAGGAAAAAACATGCTCCGCCATTTCTCATTCCGATTCACCGACGGTATTTTAGACCTAGCTGGTGACAAGTGATACATATGCTCCACGTCGGTCTTCTTCATTCTCGTCACCGACAGTATTTTGCTACCTAAACTGGCGAACAAGGGACAGGCAAGCTCTGTGCCTTGCTCATCATCCCCACTCATGGTGTTGCTTGCAACTCAACTGGCGAACAAGAATGTACTGCTCTGCGCCATGTTTGTTCTCTTCTCCTAGCGAACAGAACCCAGAGACTTTACCAGGGCCAAACCAATTTTTGAACTCCACCTACGCTACCTGGCCGGCTCAACAAAGAAAAGGGGAAGTGAAGTCTCAATAGATCCCGATGTTTGATATTAGAGCTAATTTTTTTTTCTTCTTCTTCTTTTCATCCCTTCTATTGTTTCGTTAATTCATGAAGTTCATTATTATTCTCACCATGTCTGCAGATCTCGTTAAATACTGGAGCTGTGATGCGCCAAGAGGTTCGTCGGGTTATACAAGAGAGATATGTGCTCCTCTGTTGGATCCATTTGAGCACGAGTGGTGGTGTCATACTTATCCCTGCGTCTTGCCAGAATGCACTTTGAAACCTTCTGTCCGTCCTCTTTTGGTATTTATTCGAAATCTGTCATAGTCTCTAATTCTCTTTGTTTGGCGACATGAATTGATGTATTGTTCATAGGGTATGTTGTTTTCTGTGCGCCTTTGCTTCTCGATTCTCAAAAGAGCTTTCATGTTCATATTTTATTTGAAGCAACCATATATGAGTAAGATGGCCTGGGCTGTTGTTGTCCATGCTCAAGAATGAACGACGGGAGTATTCTGGGCTTAATCAATAGCAATTAATCTTATTCATTTGTCGTTGGTGTTCGGATTAATGGTTGTTCAAAGAGGAAATCAACTAAAAAAAATCTGTTGTATGCCTTGTTTTCTTAGCTCACAACCGAAAGAAGAAGATAAAAGAGCACAGTTGCTGCATTTTTTTGTTTTGACGACACTAGGTTGCTGCATTTTTGTTTCGATGACAGTAGGTTCATTTGGGCAGATTTAGAGTCTTTTTAGTGATTTTTATGACCTGATTCAAAATGAAATTTAGGCTAAAAGAGAGAAGGTTGGAATTGATTTGTATTTCATGCGCCCTTAGTCATAAAGTCTTTATTCGAAGATAGTATACATGCGATATGTTGGTGGGTATGTTTTATTTCCTCAGCGCGTAGTTGGCTTAATTGATCAATCTTTTCTATCTGGTTAGTGAATGAATTGGGCTCGTTTAATTAAGCTATTCATTGTCCAACTTAAAACTCACTTTGGGCTTTGATCAAACCTTACGAGCAAGGCCTTAGAAGCCCATAGGTTACCTGAAACGATTCATCGGTTCAGGCCCACAACATTCTGTGGGCCTCTTTAGAAAAGCCCTAGGACCATTCATAGATGTTATCCACATTAAGGTCGTAGTACCCGAGGGTCGTAGTACCTGTTTGTGGGTAATATCTCTCCTAAAAACTTTCCAAACAACCCCTAATCATGAGAATAAAATTCACAATCAATTCAAAATCCAATGAGTCAATCGAACTTCAAAAACGGTCAAAAATACAAGCCCAAATTGAGACCCAATTCGAGGCCCGGTTTGAGGCCCAAACCGGTCCACCTTCAAACTCGGCCTAATTTCATTTCAAAATCAGCACAGTCCAAAATCCAAGGCCTATTTTGGCCCAAAATCTGAGGCCCATTTTTTGGCCCGACCAACAAGACCCATTTTGCCCAAATGACAAAGTCCATTTTGACCCAATTATAAGGCTCATACAATAAGGTTCAAATCAAAAGTCTAATTCAAGGCTCGAATCTGAAGCCCAATCTGTTCTCAAATCCGAAGCACAATTCATGGCTTAAAATTCAAACTGAAGCCCGATTTGGAGTTTAAATCCATAGGTTCAAACCTGGCCCACTTTCAAACCCGGCCCATTTCCACTCTAAAACTCAGACCAAAAATCAATTCAATTCAGATTTGTTTAAAATCAATTCGATTCCAAATTCATTCAATTCAAATTTAGCCCAATTCAAATTCAATTCCATTTATTCAAATTCAATTCCAAATCAACTTTCGATTCAAATCAAAATTCATTCAACTTCAATTCAAATTCATCCTTCATTCAAATTCAAAATCAATCCACTTTCAATTCAACTTCAATTCCAATTCAAATCAAAATTTCATTCAACTTCAATTCAATTCAAATTCAAGTCAAAAATTCATTTAATTCCAATTTCCCTTAAACTCAGAATGTCTCACAGACCTGAGCGTCTCACAGACTTTGTTATTCCAATGATTCGAATATCTCACAGACCAGAGCATCTCATAGACCCGAGTGTCCCACAGATCCGAGTGTCTCACAGATTTCGACATCTCAAGATTTCAAACGTCTCATAGACCCGAGCGTCTCACAGACTACAACACCCCGGACATCAAGCATTTATAAAAACCCTCAAACATAAAAACATTCAGAAACCGTGAACTACGTAAGGTCTGATCTCAACAGGGAGTTGAGTACGTAGGCAGCCCATCTAGGGTGCGACCCCATTCCAATCCAAAAAACCCTTTCCCAACTCTAGGGCGATATTCATGTCTGTCAAACATTCAGATCCCTTATAACTCCCACAAACTCTCGACTTCTTGAACTCTCCAGATCAGACTCCTAATCTTTCATTCTATACTCATCCGAATTCATCAATTCTTCTTCTTGGCGTTAGCTTGGCAGAAAAGCCCGCCTCATCCACTCTCTTTTTCTCTTCCCGTCCTAATCATATTCTTGGCTTTTAAATGAATCTCTTTAAATAAGGTTTTGAAAGAAGGCAATCCCGACAATTGGAGACCGAGGTTTCCTCGGGCACCAATCCGAAGTCGTGGTCGTTGCCACTTCTAAGGGGTGTAACCCAGTGCGAACCCACATCAGAATCTCTAGTATGATCAGATAAGTCCTATCCTTAGGCAACAAATCATCAGAGTCAATTAATGGTTCCTAGAACCCGATCTTCCTTCCTAGTTATCATAGGTCAAACTAGGTGGCGACTCTAGTCAACTTCCGCCTTTAGGGCATAAGTCCGCGTGGAGCCCATCGAGAGCGGGTGTAGTGCACACTTGCACTCCCCTTTATGCTTTCTGGGAAAGACGGACGATTTAGTAGGTATTTGAGGGCTGCCAGAATAACGGGTTTTCACCCTCCACAGAATGGCCTTTTCTAGGATCTAGGCTTCTCAGCTAGTTCGTATTTAGATAGACCCCCTCATACAGAAAAATCACCCTCCACACTGGTTTGGTCTCGGCACCTTAGGAAAGATTTTTCCACAGCTTGATTTACATGTTTTTATACAGCAAACAAGACATGATTAGTCTCCAAGCATGAGCTAACCATGGGAAGTGTTTTAATGCATAATTTCAAGGTAAAAGTTATCTTAGAATACAAAGGCAAGAATGGCTGTTCTTCGGCCTAATTTTACAGAAGTAAAAGAGCATCAAAAGGTCTACTAAAACAAGCTTTAAAACTGGAATAACTCAGGTAAGAAGATGGTTAATTTTCACCTTGATTAAGATGCCAAAATGGCATTTTTGGCATGGATATGGCTATTCCTTGTAGATCTTGGTATACCAACTGAATCCACATGAAAAGGAGAAGAAAATAAGTCTAAGGAACTATGGTTTTCCACCAGAAATGAAAGGAATGAAGAAGACCATGCTTAAAACATGTTTTTACCTTAAATGACTAAGCTTTGAACTTCCCTCCTTCTACCTTGTTACAGCCGAGAATACACCTCCTTTTAACCTCCAAAACACACTACATACATGGATGGAAGTGATTGTAGTTTAGCTCAATGGAAAGAGGAAAGAAAGATGAAGAAAATGGACATTTTCATGCCTTAGAAGCTTACCTAGAGCAAGAGCTCACACCATCTAGATCTGGTATTTACTTACGGTCAAGGAGGCGAAGAAGGAAGCATTTGGCTGATGAACTCACGGCTGGAAGAAGTAATGGAAGGAAAGTAGTCTTATTTTACCTTTAATGACATTTTAGTCTTACTTTAGTGTATGTAATGCTTGATGACTCATTAGTGAATAATTTAAGTTTCTTAACGGATGGGAATAAAGCCCTTAGGCAGGCGGCAATAATGGGCATGGTGGGTGATGGGTCTTGATTAATTAATGTCATTAGAGAAGATTATCATTACTTTTAGGGAAATTTCATGAGATACCCCCGAGGTTTGAGCGAATTTCATGAGATATCCCCGAAGTTTCATTTTCATTATGAGATACCCCTGAGGTTTCGTTTTTTTTACGATATACCCCTGAGGTATCATTTTCATTACGATATACCCCTGAGGTTTCAATTTTTTTACAAGATGCCCCTCTGTTCAGATTCTGATATATTATATTTTTCATATCCTAATTTTACCCTCGCACCATATGCCCCGTAATAACCTCACAGGTTTATGGTCAAATTTTTTTAAAATTTTAAATATGAACAAAATACACATTAAAATTAAACATCAATTAAAATTTTAATTCAATTTAAAAAACATAAATAAAAGTATAAAAAATTAGAATCATAAAAATTTAAAATAAATAGAAATGACTAAACAACAAAAAAATAATGGGAAAATTACATCCCCACCCATGACGTTTGATGAAATTACACACCCCACCCATGAGGTTTCAAAAATTACTTTGCCCACCCATGTGGTTTCCTCTATTTTACATCCGACAACTTTTCTAATATTTGATCAACTTAAAATATGCTTATATGTTGTCCAAAATTGATGAAACTTTACATGAAAGATGCTAAGGTGTTATATTTTGGTCTAGCGTGAAATCCAAAGTTTTTTAAGCTCACCAGTGATCCGTGGGACCCAATGAAACATGTGATATGTCAACGTGTTTTCATTGGGTCCTACAGGTCATATATGAGCTTTAAAACTTTGGATTTGGCGTTGGACAATAATACAATACCTTAGCATCATCCATGTAAAGTTTTATCAATTTCAGACAACATTTAAGCGTCTTTTAAGTTGATCAAATATTAGAAAAGTTGCCGGATGTAAAATACAGGAAGCCACATGGGTGGGCAAAGTAATTTTTGAAACCTCGTGGGTGGGGTGTGTAATTTCACCAAATGTCATGGGCGGGGGATGTAATTTTCCCAAAAATAATCTATTTAGAAAACTTATAATGTTACATTATTTAAAAAATAGAGAAAATTACATCGCCTACCCATGACGTTTGGCGAAATTACACAGCCCACCCACGAGGTTTCAAAAATTACTTTGCCCACCCATGTGGTTTCCACAATTTTACATCCAGTAACTTTTCTAATACTTGATCAACTTAAAAGATAGTTAAATGATATCCGAATTTGATGGAACTTTACATGGACGATATTAAAGTGTTATATTTTGGTAAAACGTGAAATCCAATGTTTTTTAAGCTCATATATGATCCGTGGGACCCGATGAACGTGTCTCATGTTTCATTGGGTCCCACAGGTCATATATGACCTTAAAAAACTTTGGATTTGGCATTGAACAAAAATATAACACCTTAGCATCGTCCATGTAAAGTTTCATCAATTTTAAACAACATTTAACCATCTTTTAAGTTGATCAAATATTAAAAAAGTTGTTGAATGTAAAATTATGGAAACCATATGGGTGAGCAAAGTAATTTTTGAAACCTCATGGGTGGGGTGTGTAATTTCACCAAACATCATGGGTGGGCGATGTAATTTTCCCTAAAAAATATTATAGCGGTGACTTAAAATTGTAAATTTTTTATAATAATTATATTAAGTACAAGAAATTATTAAATAATTTTATTTAATTATGATATTAGTTTATTAACAAATATATTATTTGATATCAATAATCACAAGAGAAATGATCATATTTTATGTTTTTTATACTTTATTTTATAATTTAAAATGATGATTTTCTCTATGTATTATATGAAACTGTTGCTTTTAATATTCTTCATATTATTGTTATAAATTTTTTAGATTTTTAACAAATATCTAGGTAACTCCCTAACAAGTTATGTTTATTTTTCAAAATAATTTAATTTTAATTTTTTAGTCAATTCCATTTATTAAACTTTTTGTTTATTTAATTATATTCATTTTTTGATATTGATGTCAAATTTTATATGAACTTTAATTTTTTTGAGCATTTTATTTAAGTTTCAAATTCAAACAAAACTTTGACTATATATCCTAAGGTTATTAGGGGGCATATGGTGTGAGGGTAAAATGAGGAATCTGACTGATGGGCATCTCGTAATAAAATTGAAACTTCAGGGGTATATCATAATGAAAATGAAACCTCAGGGGTATATCGTAAAAAAAATGAAACCTCAGGGGTATCTTGTAATAAAAATGAAATCTCAAGGGTATCTTGTAAAATTCGCTCAAACCTCGGGGGTATATCGTGAAATTTTCCTTACTTTTATAAAGCAAGAATGGTGAGTCACATTCCAATGCTTGGAATCGGCCACATAACAAGGGAAATCAGCCTTAATCAATCGGCAATGGTCACATGGGATGGGTAGACAAGATTGCTTAAGTTAAAATGCTAAAAGTGTACTTAACTTTACTTTAGTAAAGTAGAATTAGTGAGCCATATTTAATAGCATAAGGGAACGGTCACATGCTTGGTTTCAAGCCTTAAACTGGTGGAAATAATAGCCAAGGTCAAAGGGAATACATTGACCATAGACTAGATTAAGAGATTTAAGTGTTATTTTGCCCTATTTGGTTATTATTCACAAACCAATGCACATATTACTATTTTTTTGTAAAACTATGAATTAGACATTCTAATGTGGTACATTATGTCACATTAGTATATTTAAGGGTATTCAAGGCCCTAAAATCAAACAAAACTCATTTTGGAGACAATCTCATAAAAATGTGCTTTAAGGAAGATTAGTGCACATTTTGTGTTATAGTAAGTTCTTGAGCTTGGTTTCCCTTGGAAATGGTTTTAATATGTTCATTTATGAGTTATAAGGCTTAGGACAAAATTTTAGGTCCTAAGGAGTTCATTTGGGCATATAATCATCCTAAAAGGTCAAAGGGTGCAAATTCTTGCTTTCTATTAAACATTGTTGTGTTTAATTTATCTTTAAGGCATGTTTAGGCCTTATGAACTAGAGAGACATTTATCATAAAGTTTGTAAACCAGACTTTATGAAGAGAAGTCTGAACGGACCCTAATTAAAAGTTCTTACATCATATTCCATTCTCATCCCTTCCCCTACAGATGCCTTTTTCAAGTCTTGCTTTATTGCTATGTTCACTTTAGCTACTTTTTTTTAGTTAAACTTGAATCTTCAAATATAATCTAAGCATAAACGGTCAGGATCTTACACCCATCAGATGTGATCCTAAACAACAAATGGATCCAAAGCCAAGACAAAAGACACTTCGAAATAGAGAGAACTAATTCCCCTCACCATTTCACAATGCTGACAAAAGAAAACTTATTTCCTAGCTCACGGGCTTGCTGAGAAGAGTAGTAATCAAACTGTGAAACACCATAACAAACAACACTATGGAATCTAGAGATAAGTAGCTTAATTCTATTACATTCCTCCAAATCATTCAGATCACTACTAACGAATATGTTGGTGAAGATCTTCTTGACGAGATCTAAAGCCATATAAAGACAAAACCAGAGGCTAGCCACTATAAAAGTAAGCTCCCATGCAGTGTGACATGTCATGATAAAGGCCAACTTCACATTGACAGTGATTTTTGATATTTTGTTTGCAACTAGAGAAGGGAGATTTTCCAATCCCAAAGAAAACTTGCAATCACACTTCACTGCTCTAAAAATTACACACGCTAGAACTGATATTGGATTGCCCAACAAGAAAAGAAACTCACAAAGCTTGAGAAAAAGGGGAGAAGAGCTAGAACTTGTAAAGATCTGATAGGCTTCCACAAAAAATGTGAGATCAGCATTCAGCTTCCACGGGGCCACGTCACCATTGTGATAACCTTTGATTATAGGGGAGGAGCCGCAACAGTCGAACAAGCATCCTTAAAGACGGTGATCAAAGGACATGATACGCGACCTCACTTTAGCAAGCAAGCAAGAAGGAGAGCGATGAACTTCACACCCTAATCGCGTTGAAATATACACCGATCTCTCGCGATGAATCTCTTTGAACCATTCAAGGCCAACGTCCCAACCACTGCCATAGGCTGGAAAAGACAGAAGACGGGCATATAAGGACTGCCACAGGCCAGCGATAGAAGAATCACTCTTTCCAAGCTGCAAAACAAGATATTACTTGATCCCGAACAACACTTGATAAACATCCTTCTGAGTGTTACAAAGCGGATGCAATGGTTATTCTCACTAAGTGGAAGTTCCGCTGCATTACAAAATACTTCGAGAGCAACAAGGATCATTTGAAAGATATAATTCATCACGAAGTAAATAGCTTGAAATATAATTCATCCTGGAAAACCTTAAAAACCAACAGTTTGAACCCAATAATACTTCCATAATTTGAAAAGATCCAAATTGGAATGCTCTTATAAAACCCTGATCTTACCATCTGGAGCAAACTCCCCCTTTTGATTTGTGAATAAGGCTAAATTGTTATTGAGAGATCTCACTGGAAGAAGAGAGCCAAAATCCATCATTTAGGGGTAATTAGTCTTTCTCACAAAAGAAACTGACGCATATCTAAGAAGCCCTGAACTTGAGACAGACTACTTTGAGAATAACCCTCGCCATCCTCACGGTACCTAGAAATAAAGAAATTTCCAACCTCTAAAACTACACGGATGATACACTCTCGCAGCTCTGGTCTAAAAAACTCCCGCTGATTATACTGCCTAATTCGACCACTTGAAATCCTTGAAGAGGAGAGGATTTGAGAAAGAACATCTAAGACTGCCCAAGGTATATAGTTATGGATACTAATCGAACATAACAGATTCCTATCCAGATACTTTCGCCTCTAGTTTGACAGCCGATATACCCCATAAAGCGTTAACTTATAGTTCCAAGGGAAAACCACATCCACTAAAGGAACAAGTAAAGATTGAAACATCATAGAGCGCACCACATCCATATTCCTATACCTTTTCCTTCCACCATTTTAAGCACTATCATCATCAACCTAACCAATATAATTCATAAACTCACAAAAAGACAACCATTTGGTGAGGGATCTGAGGGTCAAACAAGGGAAAAGACCTTCATATCGCAGCTTAGCAAGTTATCCTTTAGCCCAAAAAACTACAGTGGGGGTGGCCCAGACCCCTACATTTGAGACTAAGCCAACTCATGACGAAGATTAGAAATCAGAACTAGGGAAGACAACGGGCAGCTGAGCAAGAAACAGAAAAGCAGCTCAAAACAATTAACAAGGGTCAGAGTCGCTTGCCTCAACTCCCACCAAACACACCACCTCATGTCGATCCACTGGAATCGACTAAGAGCGGAGCACAAGAGTCAGTGTGATACCTCCATCCCACATTAGGATATGAGTAGTAAAGTGATTGTTTAGAAGGATACATATGGGTTGACTATAATAACAAGATCATTCACATTTAAGCCCAAGTGAGGATAAATGACTTAAAGTGGCTAGTTTTCAGCTCAAATGGTTTGGGAGCTAGGTTGTTGGGCATTTTCTCATATGAGGTGTTATAAAAATGGTTTCAGAGTCGAATTGGGACCGTATCAGGATGAACTACTTGATACCTACCGAGGAGGATCCATGGGGACTTGGATGTTAGGCTTGCAACGGTACATCACATTCTTTGAGTGAGGGTCTGTGTGATACCCTCATCCTACATCTTGATATGAGTAGTAAAGTGATTGGTTTATAACAAGGTCTTCCACATTCAGGCCCAAGTGAGGACAAAAGACTTAAAATGGCTAGTTTTCAAGCCCATATGTGGGTTAGGAGCTACGTTGTTGGAAATTTTCTCAATGGAGTGTTACAGTCAAAGTCGACAACCTCAGCTCCTACCAAACACAACACGTCAAAACAACACACTGAGAAAGAGGAAATCTCAAATCCTACAAATACACTTTATCCAGACAAGCCCAAGACCTGATGACCACTGTTGAATTGTGATGAAGATAAAAGAGGGTAGCCCCTAAATCTTCTCAACAATAATGATACTCCAGGACTTTTGTATCTAGGGTTTGAATCGCCCCCAAATTGCCTCAACCATGATGATACTCCACCAAACAATTTATGCTTCTTTGTTCCACTTGACTTCTTTCTCTATAAGAAAAATCTTTTCTTCTACAAGTAGGAAGCTTCACTAAAGTCTTGAGTATGAGCTTGTTAGCAAATATAATAGTTAGTTTTTCTTTTCTCGGCTTCAACTTCTAATCTTACTTCATGATAATCTCTCTCTTTTGTATATTTTCTGCCTGGGGTTATTTCTCGATTTAAAACTCTTAAACTCCAATAACAACACAACAATAGTAGCATCTGAATAAATGCTGTTTGTGAGAAGAAGAATGAGTCCAATGGAAAAAAGTAACAAATTAGATTATGACTTGTGACATACTAGCTGAGTCGAGAGCTGATGTCAGTTGTCAGCTGAAATTAGAAAAAGTAGAGAGAAAAAATAGTTGATATGACAATTGATGTATGTGACATACAGAGAGAACAAACTAGCTGATCAAATAAACTAGCTGATAATATTGACAAAAGAATGGGGCCATATAAAGGTAGATTAACCGATTAAAGAAAAGGGAACAGGGGCTTTTACAGTATACTTGAAACCAAGAGGTACTAAGACTACTCAAACAACTTTCTCATCATCTTAGCATTAGCTCCTCTTTCTCGTCCAATGAGGCAATAACTCTTTCAAGGGTTGATCCGCTTGAGTTTTTGTGGTGTCTTTCTTAAGGATAATGTTATGATGATTAGTAAAAATCAGATTTTTTATAACAAGTTTTTGGTAACGACTTAAACATATTATTATTAGTGTCAAGTATTTTGTTATCAAAAATAGTAATATTTTTTTAAAAAAATTGAGACTAACGTAATGATAGTAACCGTTACAAAATCATATTTTTAGTAACAACATTAATTTTAAATTACAAATAAAAGTCGTTACAATAATTAAATTGATCTTTAGTTACGAGCTATCTCGTGTAACAACATATAACGACTTTTATTATTACAATAAATTGGATTAGTAAGGATTTTGATTTTAGTTAACGATTTTCTTGTTGTTACAAATAATTGATATTCTAGTAGTGTTGATCTTGACCTTGCTTTGAGCCCTTTCCTACCAATGACGCCTCCATAACTCTCATTGTCCCAATTTTCTACATGAAACATCAACTTGAAAATCAGGAGCACACCAAGGTTTTTTGAGAATACCTTCATCACTACACGATCCTGTCATTATTGGCGATCCAAAACACTGCTACACCTAGGCCTCGCAAGTTGTGCCTCTAAAGCACTTGGTAAGCAATTGGCTGCTAAAGCAGATGACCCGCATCGCCTTCCAAATAAAATGTACACCCTGCTTTGATTTTGAAAAGGAGTTCAATCGCATTGTAATACCTTGGATTTCAAATCATCTTCAAATTAAGGCTAATAATCAGTACAAAAATCTTTAATTAAATTTACAACTTGAAGTAGAATTAATCTATATTGGAATATTACATCAAACCCACAACTTGTGAGTGTAAAGGCTGAACTAAGGGTGCGTTCACTTCGGTAATAAACAAAGGGAAACAAAATCATTCCCTTTATGATTGTTTGTTTTGTATTTTTATTGATTCTGTTTCCCCACTTCCAGTTTTGAAAACCCCATACCCCTCTTTGGTGATTCCCCCAAAATCTTGGGGAAAAGTATTTCATTTCCTCCTCTCTCTTACTTTATCTTTATCTTTTATATAAACAAATATTAATATATATGGTATATAATCTATATAAATACTAATATATGATACATAATTTGTATAAATAATAATATACAATATTTATATTAAATAAAATATATAAATATTTTTATTTATATTTATATATTAAATACAAATTTATGATATAACATATATTATATAAATATTTAATATATATCATTTATAATTTACATAAATATTAATGTACAATTTATAATAATATTATATATATTTATTTATATTGAAAAACAAATACTATATATATATATATAAATATTATTTATAATTTAACTACAATAAAATTCTAAAATAATATATATATTATTAATAGATTTAAATAAATATTAATATATAATCATTTTTACATATTAGTTATAATTTAAATAAATATGAACAACCATGATATATAATATATATTTATTAATAAATACTATCTATAAATGCTATAAAGATAAAAAAATATATAATTTTTTATAGAATTAAAAATATTTACATATATTATATAAAATGTGAAAATATTTATATATATTATTTCCAATTCAATTAAATATTTTAAAATAATTTATTATTTAAAATTTAAATACTATAAATTAAAAAATATTAATATATAATTTATATAAATATTTATTTATTATTTACAATTTAAATAAATATTATTATATATATTCATATTAATAAATACTATTAATAACTTCATTACTATAAAATTAAAATTAATATTATATATAGATAAATTTCAAAAAATGTTATATATTAGATGTATAAATCTTAATATATATTGCATATATAATCTATATAATATTAATATTATATCATTCATAATTTAAAAATTATTTATATGCTATATTAATTATAAATATTAGTCTATGTTATATAAAAATTAGATAAATATTAATATATATTATTTATAATGTAATTAAGTATTAACACATCTCTGTTTGGAACCAAACAACAACAAAAACATTATTAAAATTTTATTTCGTTTTCGTGTTAGAATCAATCAAACTTATTGATTTAGAGAATCCCTATCCATTCCATTCCCTTTCCTGATTCCATTCAAGGCAATAAACCTCGCGCAAGTCACAACCTAATCAACGAAGAAGTTGCATTTACCATAAAAAAAATAGTAGCAACATGCTTTCAAGTAGGAGAAAAAAATATTATCTGCCTAAAATTTCAAGTCAACAACGTGAGCACCAATTAATGCTGTTAGTGTTAGCTGGGCTCCCAGACGAGTTGCACGAATATTTTAAAAAATTCAAAAGCTGATAGTATTTTTAAATTGCAAATTAAGATGAGAAAGTAGCCAAAATTAGTGGCAATGAATGCGCAATAATTAGGTATTTTAAAAAAATAGCAATAAATAGGGTTGCCCATTTGGTGGCTAGTTGACGAAGACAATTATATTTAGTCATTTTGACCATTAATTATTTTTATAAACTAATAGTACTTCATTTTACATACATAGGATATAAAAGTTTTAACGTCATATGAGTACTAAATTTATTTATCGTGTCATTTCATCACATAAGCCAACGATTTGTGAAATAAATTAATTACGCACGAAAAGTAGAAGACGACTGAAGAGATCCAAGTCCATGGCATGACATTAAATTTGGAGAAAGGTAAAGCTTCAGCTGAAAGAGGTCAAGTAGATATGATCGTGGTCACCATCACTGCTGCGTGCGCACTGCGCAGTAACAAAATGAATAAAATTTGAAGAAGGAGAAGTTGAACTTAATTTTCCGGGATGGAAGAGATATATTTGGATTGTCGAAGAGATTATTTTATTTATCATTATATAAATCTATTTATAATAAACTAAGTACACAAATAAAAATTCTCTACTATGGTATGATGCCTCACTTCTACTACTTCCCCATGAACTTGGTGTTGATTATTCAACAGGAGATTTCCATCCTCATATCTTTTGACAGGAAAAGACTGTAGAACAAGAGGAAAAAAGTAAAATAGGGATTCTGTATCTACCAAAACCACCACTAAAATGATGAAGCTACAAAACCCTTCGATTGTCAATACAACATCAAGCTCATCTTCTTCAGAAGAAGATGCCACACCCAACAACTCATGTTCATGTATAATGATGGATAAGCAGCAGGGGAGGGCTTATATCGACCCTGCATTATCATCCTCATCGATGGCTGTACCAGCTGCCCAGGTGATAAGTCCAGCAGAAGATGGGGAACCTGTTTGTGTAAAGTCCTTCAAGAAGAAGCTGGACTTGTCACGCATGAGCAATGAGATACAGTGGGAAAACCTCTGCATTTATCGGATACCAGCACTACTCAGGGCTTCAGCAGATGAGAAATTGTACACACCTCTCATAATCTCGATTGGGCCTTACCATCGTAACAAGGAAAGTGTACAGGAGATGGAGCGACACAAGTGGCGGGTACTACAACGAGTGGTGGAGAGGACGAGTAATGTGGAGGTGTACCTTAACGCCATGCGGGAATTGGAGAAGACTGCAAGGGGATTCTACATGGGACCTCTGGGATTATCTAGTAGTGAATTCGTGGAAATGATGGTGTTGGATGGTTGTTTTTTACTAGAGTGTCTCGTTGGAAGATCTAAAGGGTTTAGAGACCTTGGTTATTCAAGGCTTGACCAGGTTTTATCAGCAAGAAGTACGATGACGACTGCTGTGAAAAAGGATATGCTGATGCTGGAGAATCAGATACCTCTGTTTTTGCTTGAGAAGCTACTAGAGGTTCAGACTGGTCAGCCTATTGAAGATGGGTACATTGCCAAGCTAGTTGTAGTCTTCTTTCGTCCAATGATGCTAAACAAGGTTGTTATTGATGGGCATCACACTGGGCAGCATTGTCTTGATGTGGTAAGACGGTGTATACTAAGAGATGAAGGGTTCGTTCAGTCTTACTACAACCCAATATCCCAAGATCCATCGAGTGAACAAGGTCAACATCATCACATAGTAGATGCATTTCTACGTTGGATACTCCAATTTACCCATACCCAAAGAGTAGAAGAAGATGATCGGAGAGCATTGATACCTTGTGTGACTGAACTCAAGGACGCTGGAATTAAGTTCAAAATGAAGCAGACAGATAGATTCTGGGATGTAACATTCGAGAATGGAGTAATTCAAATGCCAAAGATCTTAATCCAAGGTGAAATGGGAACAAAGTCACTCTTGTTCAATCTCATGGTTTTTGAGCAGTGTCATTTGTCTATTCCATGGGTGAGTTGTAAGATCACAGCTTATGTATGGTTCTTGGATATGTTGATTGACTCGGGTCAGGATGTGAGGTACCTTCGTTCCCATCATATTATCGAGCATCTGTGTGCGAATGATGCTCAAGCAGCCAAGCAAGTTGACACACTCCGTGGTGGTCTTGTATTTAATAGTAACTGGAGCTATCTTACCTTTGTGTAAGGAAGTTAATGTATATCGTAAGCGGAAGTGGAATGTTTGGAGGGCAATGTTGATGCGGCGTTATTTCCATAATCCTTGGGTGACTATCTCTTTTGTGGCCGCTGTGTTCTTGATTCTACTCACCTTTGGACAGACATTTTATACTATCTATGCATATTACACGCCACTTTCTTGACTTCAGCTGTAAGTACCATGTATTCAAGCGCATACAGATCTCTCTTCTAATTAAGAGTAGCGTTTTATATTGCCAATCTGTTCCAGCTTTTTGTGTGTGTCCATTTGTTGAGTGTTCACTTCCGGCAAAATGTATAAATTATAGTTTCTTTCTTCCCACTTTTAAATATTACTACCTCCGTCCCGTCATAAGTGTCCTGTTTGCTTTTTGGCACGATTTTCACCTCAATATTAAACATATAAGATAAAATAATTTTATAAAATTAAATTTTGTATTATATAGTTTATCATGTAAGGAATCATATGCAAAACTTAAATTTTTAAAATTAATTTATCTTATATGTTAAAAATTGAAGTCAAACGACATGTTCAAATAGTAAATATGACGGTCAACCTAGGACGGAGGGAGTACATGTTCTAGAGTTTTATCACACTTTAAAATATGAGTTATTCAACTGTAACTTTGTCATACAAAAAGTAAAGAAAAACTAATCTACTCTCTGTTCCTTAATTACCATGCTTAGAGCTAAACAATTCTTATTATTAATATGTGTTGTCTTAGCTAATTCAATCAGATATTCTTATGACTTTATTACGGAGATTTAGTCTCAGTTTAGGCAGAAAGGAATTGGAGCACCTAAAACTTTTCATTGGCTTCTCATGGAAGAAGCGCTATATAGGAAATAGCAGTATCAAAGGGAGGACAGCGGTTTCGATATACTCAAATTTGACGGAACGGGCGGCGTGCACAAACTATTGCACGGAACTCTGTGTCAGCCCGATCACTAGATAGCTGAAGAAAGTTTGTATTAATTTTAAATAGTTATAACTTTTAATATATAAGTTCAAAATGAAAAAAATAATTATATCACTGTTTATTTAAATTCAAGCTTTTCAAAACAAGACAAGTCATGTATATGTTTTGACAACTTTGAATTTTTTTTATTTTTACATGTGTATGACGATACACTAAAATAAAGATATGATTCATTAATTTGATATTATGATTCATTAAAATTGATATTATGATTTATTAACTAATGAGTGGTGAATAGATAGCAAACTTCGGAACTAATAAAAAATCATTACTAATTTATAGTGTATTATTATTGTTGTATGATACATTTTAGACCTTCTATGGTGAATCATGTATTTTTCATACATACCAAATATTGTTTTGTGGTGTATTATTTTTTATTTTTATATGTTTGCGATGATACACTAAAATGAAAATATGATTCATTAATTTTGATATTATGATTTATTAAAATTGATATTATGATTCATTAACTAACAAGTGGTGAATTAGATAAAAAAAACTTTGAAACTAATAATAGATCATTACTGAAATATATTATTATTATTGTTGTTGTTGTTTTGCGGTGTATTATTATTTATATCATGTATTTTAAGTTTTATAAAGTGAATAATATATTTTTCTAACATACCGATTTCAAAACAGATAATGAATCATTATTGTTTTGTAGTGTATTATTATTGTTGTATGGTGAATTTTAAATTGTATAGGGTGTATTGAGTATGGTTGATATATATATATATATATATAATATAAAATTTTAAAGTTGTCAAAACATATCCATGACTGATCTTGTTTTGAAAAGCTTGAATTTAGGAGAACAATGATATAATTTTTTTTATTTTGGACATATATATTAAAAGTTACAATAATTTAAAATAAATATAATAAAAAACAATCCGAACGGCAAAACAGTCCAGTCAGCTGCTGACTGGACTGCTAAAACATTGTACGTACCATATACAGAGCGGGCAGCCCGCAGGTTCTACCTACTGTTCGATATATATCTTTCTTTCTTCAATTCGCATCTCCTAGATTTGTTTTACATGATCAAACTTGACTCTAAGAATACCATTGATTCGTACCGACTCTCTTAAGTAGGGATGGCAATGGGTCGGGTTCGGGTTGGGTGATGCTCCACCCGACCCGTCATCCGTTTTTCACCCGAATCACCTGACCCGACCCGTCACCCGCAACTTCATCACCCGTCACCCGTCACCCGCGGGTAAAACGGGTGAACCCGTCACCCGTTTCACCCGTCACCCGCAAACAGGTGAACCCGTCACCCATTTTAATTTATTTTTCAGCAAGCATTTTTTTAACACCTTATATAAGCTTAGTTTTTAAAAAAATTACTCTCATGTTTGTTCAATAATACATACCGCATCAACTAATATCAATAATATACTCAAAACATAGAGTATTAACCAAAATATTTCCAAAATATCTCAACAAATATGGAATAAGTATATTTTTTTACTTAAAATAATACATACAGGTGACAGATCGGGTGAACGGGCCGGGTGACTGGGTGAAAAATGTTCACCCGACCTGTCACCCACACCCGTTTCACCTGCCACCCATTTTCACCCTTTTTTTGAGATTTTCACCCGTTTTAGCGGGTCTGGTGGTCGGGTGAAACGGGCACCCGTCACCCATTGCCATCCCTACTCTCAAGGATTCTAGGCACAATTGAATTTCATGCGGACTACATGGATTTTTTAGGTTAGACCGTGAATGAGATGATGCGCTACCTAACTTAACTGACTTGATTTCATATTTTGAAAAACTGAATGTCTATTTCCATTCTCAAAGTATTTCATGCACAGGAGGCAACCAACATTAGACTGGGATTGGGATAGCCGTCCAACGGCTACCACTACTGTAGCTGGCCAACAGTTGGAATATAAATAACCGACCAGCGGCTATAGCTGGGACAGCCGCCAATGGTTGTGCCTTTGGTAGTCTGTTGTCTGCCTGAAATTAATTCTTCGACGTTTTAATTTTTCTAAGGTGGTTGTTAGGGTGTGCGTTGTAGCGTAATTTTTTTTTTAACTCGTTATATACGTTATAATGTTGCCACTGTCAGTGTCTTGGCAATTTTTTTTAGGGTTTGTAGTTTAGGCTTTAGGGTCCTTCACTTCAAACCCTAAAATAATCCTTCAGCGTTTAAACTTTAGGAAAGTGTTTTTTAGGGTATATGTTGTAGGGTAATTGTTTTTCTCTTTCTATACTTTGTAATGTCCCCACTACTCGATAGATTTTTGGGTTTACCCTACACCCTAAAATAAGTCTTGGATGTTTTAACTTTCCTAAGATGGTTTTTAATGTGTGTGTGAAGTAGGTAATCTTTTTTTTTTTTACTCATTCTATACTTTATAATGTCGCTACTCACTCGGTAGATTTTGGGGTTTATGGTTTAGAGTTTAGGGTCATTAAATCCTAAATCCTCCACTACAACCCTAATATAAGTTTCGGTGTTTTAACTTTCCAGTGGTGGTTTTTAGAGTATGTGGTGTAAGTTAATCTTTTTTAAACTCGTTATATACTTTACAATGTTGTCACTAACTTGGAAGATTTTTAGGGTTTGTAGTTTAGGGTCGTTGGTTGATGCAGTTGAAAAAGAAAAGCAATGTTAGATAACTTTTTTATAAAAAGAAAAAACAAATTTGGGCCGCCCGACTACTGGCCCTGAACAAGAGCTGTCGGGCGACTGTACAGGCTCAAGCAGTTTGCCAATTGTGATTGCTCTGGCCTCCCATCGGCTGCAGGCTTGTACTTGTAGCCTATTGTCGGTTGCAGTTACTGCATGAAGTAATTTGGTGACTGCAAATAACACTTATCTTCCAAATGTTCTAATTAAGACAATGAAGTAATTGTTGGTTTAAAAGATATGAGTTTGAAGGTTATTGTCCAAGCTTCCAAATATAAATATCAGCATTCACTCCATCTCCATATTCAACCGTAGAACATCAATCCCGATATAATTGATTATCTAATTCCTAGGATTGAAGGAAAGAAGTTACATGTAAAATCAATGATGATAACCGCAAATCTAATTCAGGGCACTCAATATGATAATTCAGTTCTTGGGGAAACCCACATCGTCGAGGATTTATTAAGAAAAGGACCACTCATGTCTATCATAGGCTTTGATAAGTTTAAATCTAAAATAACTCATTCTTTTTAACATTGATTCTAAGCAAATTGTGGTGGCCTCTCCACAATGATTACAATATCAGTCAATTTTCTACTTTTAACATAACATAAATTACTCACAACGATCCCTTGTAGGTGGCGCTTAATTATATTTCCTAGGACTTTGTAGACCATTTTATAAGTTAAATTGCACAAAGAAATACCTTAGGATGTGAAAAGTAATTACAGTGACTTGACTCGCATGCATATATCAGTTAATCTCAATGAGGTCTAGATCCTTTGGCTGAACTAATCTGCTTCATGGCTCTCAAAATCTCAACATCTTTATAAGGGTCTTCCTCCTTATGTGGTTCGGTAAGAACTTTTCTTACAACTATCGCAAATGAAAACATCCTAATTAATTGGAATCACAGAAGCATATAGGCCAAATATTTCACAATTTCCATATTATGGTAGTTGAGTTGGAGGACGGTCAGGTGTCCTATTCGAATCCTTCAAACCACCCATTTTCGGCTGAGTCTGGCACCATGTATCGGTTGGCGTGGTTAACCTACGAGTAATGGCTGCGCTAGTTTCCTTGTTGAAACAAAATCCACAATTACAACACCTTATGATCCAGACGACTACAAAATTCCATTTTTGTTTGTAGATACATTGACATAAAAGTGCAGGTTTCCCTCCTTTGATCTAATTGCGTCTTGACCTTGGTTTCCACTTTACTTCTTTCACAATAACTACTAAACGTCCGCTTATCTCTTAATGAATCAAACTCACCGATAGAGCTGCCAGATCCGTCCACTTCATCTGTTTAGAAGTTAAGCCTACCTTCGTTACCAATCAACGATAGAATTTTGGTACATCAAAATAACCGAGAAAGAGAGGAACAAGGAAATCAATAGAGTTCAATCTCTAGCTGCAAATGGAGTATCCACAGTGCCTCCCAACTACATCCAACTTCCAGAAAACCGCCCGAGCTCGCACCGAATGAAAGACTCCATCATGGGATCCCGATTCAACTCCTACAAGATATGAGGTCGGCTGGGTTGGATTTCTTCGAGAGTTGTGATTTGGATCAAAAGCTCAAGTACTCTTGTGACACCAAAGTTGCTGCCTCAAAAGGGTACGGGACTAGGATGTTGGTTAGTCAGGACGACGGTGTGGTGTTAGATTGGAGGGATTACTTCGATCATCACACTTTTCCCCTTTCTCGCTGTGATCCTTCTCGTTGGCCGGATTCTCTGTGAGAATTGGTTACATCCCACATCGGTGTGGGCAAAACAAGGGAGCACTTCCTTTGTTATAAAAGGAAGTGCTCACCACACTTCTTAAATCATCCCAACAATTAGCAACTTCTTATGTATGCTAAATTGTAATCTCTTCTCTCTATATCTCTTAAAGTATAAATAAGAGATTTCTGGTAGTGTCCGAGGAAGTAGGCAAAATTGGCTGAACCTCGTAAAATTCCGGTGTCCCTTTTATAGCTTTATTTAGCTGCTTTTGGTGGGTAATTTTGTAGTGCTTTATTGTGCTAAGAAATTACAGTCAGGAAATTCTGTCTAAGGAAGTGGTTCTTAAGCGGGACCATTGTGACCCTACCACGACCTGGGAATTTTCCTGTACGGAGTGATTTTCTAGTACAATAATTTACTCTACCCAGTCGCTTCCGCAACAAGTGGTATCAGAGCCAAGGTTCTGTCTTAGTATGCTCTGTGGTTGCAGCTAGGCTGATCTTCCACATCAGAAAAGCGTTCCTTTGTTCAGTTGATACGTCGTAGCGCTGCTAAATAAAAATTGGAGCAGAAATGGCAGACGACAAATTAAAGACCCCGGAGACAGCATCATCAACTTCCTCGTCATCGATTTGGACAAGAAGGGTGATGACTAATGCTAAGTTTTCGGTGGAGACATTTGATGGTACGGGCCATTTCGGCATGTGGCAATGCGAAGTCCAAGACGCTCTCTTTCAGCAAGGTCTTGACATCGCCATTGAAGAGACAAGACCGGAAGACATTCAAGAGAAGGAATGGGAGGCCATGAATCGAGCAGCTTGTGGTACAATTCGCTCCTGCCTGTCGAGAGAACAAAAATATGCGTTCTCTAAAGAAAAATCTGCAAGTAAATTGTGGA